>OZ025294.1:407600551-407747551 GCA_964019185.1 Maratus speculifer
GCGCGCATTGAAATGTGTGATGCGGTCCCGGAAGAAAGTGGATCCGCCGGCTCGGCGAGTAGGCCTTATGTATCATATATGGAGCTCAGTGTTTAAACTAGCCATCTCAGTATTAAGAGACCAGCACACTAGCACTAAGATATAATGCTAATGTGCTCGTAAAGAAGGGAAACGCTTTGTAGTAAATATGTTTGCTTCAAATGGATATGGCTTGATCAATTTCTTTGAAAATTTTTAAACTTTGAAGTTAATTTCGGGAAGATTTCATCCTTAATGAGATTGTGACTGGGTTTTTTTATACTATTAATATAGGATAAAAAATATGAATTTAAAATATTTTTACGTAGATTGTTAGATGTATAATATATTACATTTTTATTTGATACTGTGATATTATTAAGTTTTTTTGAGTAATATCGATTTTTTCCATTTAATTTTTTTTTATTAAAATATCTTTTAAATGTGTTCCTTTAAAGTACATTTTAAATGTGAATGTTTGTTTATAAGCAAATTTATAAATTTAACTTTATTTAACATTATTCAACTTATTCAACTTTAAAAAATAAATTGAATAAATTTGAATGCATAAGAAACGTAATTGTTATTTATTTTTTAATTTGAAAACATTTGTGTTTTTTAAATAAAATAAAAAATCTAAACTTATAGAATTTTTGGTTTTTCATTTAAAAAATAAATTTGGATTTATCATTAACTGACTCAATAAGTATGCGTGATATGAATGAACGAAATGGCTTACTCTTTTTCAGACCTTCGGAAAGAATGGTGGATATAATAAGCAATCAAGGAGTAATAAAATTATTTGTTAAAAATTAGAAATACAGTGGATTCTCGTTAATTCGAAATCGGATAATTTGAATCTTCGCTTAATTCGAACTAAACATGAAGCCCCAAAATTTTCAATGGCAGAATAACGTTAAAATATTTCTTTTATTCGAACTCATTTTCTCTTGATTTCGTTTAATTCGAACTAGCATGAATTCCGATTTTTCATTTTTTTCCCTTTCTCATGGATTTCTGATCTTTTGAATAACTTTATATCTTCGATTTTTGTGAAAATTGTTCCGAAAGAGTATACATATAATCCAAGGCATTTGATGTCCACTTTCTTAGCCCCGTCTATCCATCAGTGACGCTTTAAATTTCTCTTCCATCTTGCTTGTTTCTAATCTTTTAATTAGTTTATGTATTTATACATTATAATTTAATAGTAAGTCATATTCTAATGAAAACAGACGAAATAAATTTAAAAAACACTGTAGTAACACTATAGTCTCCTTTGTAAAGTGCTAAGGTGGTCTGGTACAATAACGCCAGGTGGGGTAATAACGCCAAGTGCTAATGTTATGCAAAATTATGAAATAATATGGTAAATGACACCCATGTGCTCTGCGCAGAAGGGTTTTGAGTCATATAAATCGCAAAAAACTGCTTCAAGTTAATTTTTTTCATTTTTAGGTCTTATTGTTTTTACAAACAACTAAAATTAACGCTTGATCTAAAATTTGCGAGATACGTTTTGTGATGTGAAGACTATTTTTTTTATCCGGAAATACTTTGTTAATTACATAAATTTGTAGTACATTTCATGGACTTTCAAATTGTTGTTGAAGATTTTGGATATCTTCACGAGATAATTTGTAATTTAAAATGTAGATTGCAATAAATATAACTGGGTAATAACACCAATCCTTGGCATTAATACTCCGGTTGATTCCCCTCAGTGGCAGAGCTACATCCAAAATACTGATTCAAATAAACATAGTTGAAACTGTGCAATTTTTCTAATGGTTCTATTTAAGCGGTCCTTTTTAAGCAAAAAGAAGCTCACGGTCTGATATTATTTTGCCTCATCCTCCCCCCCCCCCCCACACACACACACCACACCACACCTTTATTTTTCTTACACTTTCACCAAAAATTGAACATTTTCAATAGCTTAGAATGCAACTTATCAATTTCTAAGTTTGTATAGTTTGTGTTTTTAGAATTGGGCAATCTACATGCAATTATTCCATCTTATTTCATAGTTTTGTTTGCATGGCGTTATTACCCATATAGGTGGGTAATAACGCCAAATAGCATTGGTCAAGAAATTATGTCATTACATTTTATGATTACATATCTGTTAAATTATTTTTTTATACAGATAGTCAAAGAGTTGCTGTATCAAATCATATATTTGTGTGAAAAATACAATCTAAAACTGAGCTGTGAAAATTGGTAGAACCTTAACGTGGCGTTATTACCCCAGGGTACATTATATTAAGCATTTTCATTTCATATTTTCCATAATTCAAACTTCGGATAGTTCGAACATTTCTTGTGATTCCGACGAGTTCAAATTAACGAGAGTCGACTTAATTTATTGCATATTGATGAGTTTTTCTGACAATGTATCTTTCAGAACTATGTCAATATTCAGAAATGTATATTGACAATTAAATAAAAAGCTGCGGTAACTATTAAAAAAAGAATTTAAAAATTATTACGGAGGTAATTTTTTGAAATACATGAATTTACATTCCAATATCCAATATTCTGAAACGTGAAACTGCAGGGAATATAAAAACATTTCATATTTATTTACTTAGAAGGTGTCACAAATAAAAATTAAATTAAAGAGTTGACATGTTTCGGTTCATTAATAAGAACCGTATTCATAACATATAAAATCAGTAGAAAATTAAATGACACTGGATATAAATATAATTTAAAAATCAAAACAAAACATTGCGCCCGCTATGATCGTGAATATAGCCATTGCCAACACGGCATATAAATATAATAAATTTTGACCATATATTAAATTTAAAAAGTATAAAATTAAAATTAAAAAAGTAGAAAAACTAAATTACTCTGGATATAAAGGTAATTTAAAACCCCCAAAACATAAAATATTGCGCCCTCTATGATCGTGAATAGCCAATGCCATCGCGGTTCCTCCTATTAGACTCATCCTTTAAATATTTATTAAGTAATTCTAACCACAAACTCGGAATGTCATAAGAATAACAATCATTACAAACTCTATCCCTCCTAGAATATATCTCTATGGATTCACGGATGATTAATTTTCGGAATAAACTGGAAATGAACACTAATCTACTATCTTTAAAACAAATTTTAACCCCCCTCTTTAAAAACAATCTTGATAACGCAGTCTTATCCCTACCAAATTTTATGTCACATTCATGCTCTTTCTTTCTAACCCAAAACTTTCTACCTGTCATACCGATATAAAAATTAATATCCCCCTCTTCATTCTCATATGGAATTTCATATACCCCTGCTAGATCATCTTGTGGAAACCGGATCAAAAGCTCTGTATAGAAGATGTTTTAACTTAGGAGGTGGCTTAGCAATTAATTCTATTTTAAACTTTTTTAATTTAGCTTTAAGCCTCTCAAAATTACCCTTTATATAAGGAAACGATAGTCTTTTAACCCCAATCTCTTCCCCCTTCTCACAGGCATTATCAACCAAATTACAATTAACCTGAGAATTATTTTTATCCCTATAATTTTTAACCAATTTATTAATTTTATCCTTTTTGTAACCATTCAACTTAGCAATATTAAAAATATAATTCAACTCTTCATACAAAAATTCATTAGAACAAATAATAAACGCACGATTAACCATGAACCGGGATGTAGAAAACTTATACCCAAAGGGTGAATACGCAGAAAATGGAATAATATGCTGACTAGCTATATCTTTCCTGTAAACTTTCCTTTTTAACATAGAACCCTCTCTAATAAGCCACACGTCTAAAAATGAAATAGCACGATCATTTTCCAATTCAAACGTAAATTGAATATTCTTATCCAGTTTATTAACTTCATCTACAAAAACAATGAAAGACTCAACTCCCCCCTCCCAAATTAAAAACACATCGTCAACATACCTCTTCCAAAATTTAGGAACTTTCTCGAACTTTGCGAAAATATTCTCTTCAAAAGGCCTCATTTTAAACTCAGCTAAAAAACCCGAAATAGGAGAACCCATAGGGGCACCCATGTTTTGTTTATAAATTTTACCATCAAAAACAAAATAATTACTTTGTACAATCAACTGTAATCCATCTTTTAAAGTACATTTTATACTGTCATTATATATTTCTGCCTTGTCAATCCTCTTTTTAATATCATCACAAACACATCACAAAAAAAGAGGATTGACAAGGCAGAAATATATAATGACAGTATAAAATGTACTTTAAAAGATGGATTACAGTTGATTGTACAAAGTAATTATTTTGTTTTTGATGGTAAAATTTATAAACAAAACATGGGTGCCCCTATGGGTTCTCCTATTTTGGGTTTTTTAGCTGAGTTTAAAATGAGGCCTTTTGAAGAGAATATTTTCGCAAAGTTCGAGAAAGTTCCTAAATTTTGGAAGAGGTATGTTGACGATGTGTTTTTAATTTGGGAGGGGGGAGTTGAGTCTTTCATTGTTTTTGTAGATGAAGTTAATAAACTGGATAAGAATATTCAATTTACGTTTGAATTGGAAAATGATCGTGCGATTTCATTTTTAGACGTGTGGCTTATTAGAGAGGGTTCTATGTTAAAAAGGAAAGTTTACAGGAATGATATAGCTAGTCAGCATATTATTCCATTTTCTGCGTATTCACCCTTTGGGTATAAGTTTTCTACATTCCGGTTCATGGTTAATCGTGCGTTTATTATTTGTTCTAATGAATTTTTGTATGAAGAGTTGAATTATATTTTTAATATTGCTAAGTTGAATGGTTACAAAAAGGATAAAATTAATAAATTGGTTAAAAATTATAGGGATAAAAATAATTCTCAGGTTAATTGTAATTTGGTTGATAATGCCTGTGAGAAGGGGGAAGAGATTGGGGTTAAAAGACTATCGTTTCCTTATATAAAGGGTAATTTTGAGAGGCTTAAAGCTAAATTAAAAAAGTTTAAAATAGAATTAATTGCTAAGCCACCTCCTAAGTTAAAACATCTTCTATACAGAGCTTTTGATCCGGTTTCCACAAGATGATCTAGCAGGGGTATATGAAATTCCATATGAGAATGAAGAGGGGGATATTAATTTTTATATCGGTATGACAGGAAGAAAGTTTGGGGTTAGAAAGAAAGAGCATGAATGTGACATAAAATTTGGTAGGGATAAGACTGCGTTATCAAGATTGTTTTTAAAGATGGGGGTTAAAATTTGTTTTAAAGATAGTAGATTAGTGTTCATTTCCAGTTTATTCCGAAAATTAATCATCCGTGAATCCATAGAGATATATTCTAGGAGGGATAGAGTTTGTAATGATTCTTATTCTTATGACATTCCGAGTTTGTGGTTAGAATTACTTAATAAATATTTAAAGGATGAGTCTAATAGGAGGAACCGCGATGGCATTGGCTATTCACGATCATAGAGGGCGCAATATTTTATGTTTTGGGGGTTTTAAATTACCTTTATATCCAGAGTCATTTAGTTTTTCTACTTTTTTAATTTTAATTTTATACTTTTTAAATTTAATATATGGTCAAAATTTATTATATTTATATGCCGTGTTGGCAATGGCTATATTCACGATCATAGCGGGCGCAATGTTTTGTTTTGATTTTTAAATTATATTTATATCCAGTGTCATTTAATTTTCTACTGATTTTATATGTTATGAATACGGTTCTTATTAATGAACCGAAACATGTCAACTCTTTAATTTAATTTTTATTTGTGACACCTTCTAAGTAAATAAATATGAAATGTTTTTATACGTGAATGAAAAAAGGTGAAGTGATTTTGTTTTAGTTTTTGCAGGGAATATGTTTTCATTCTTAATCGAAACACTCACGTCAACTCACTGTTCTTATAAACGTAAAAAAAGTAAATATTTATAAAAATAAAAAAGATTTTACATAATATACCTTTTGTTTATCATTTAGACAAGAATATAATTTTTTCAGGTAAAGAAATACAGTACTTGCAGCTTAACAGTTATAAAAAAAACCAACAATTACAGATAATAAAGAAATAGTCATTAGCTAGCTTTCTCAAAATAAAAAAGGTAATAAGAACCATAGCTTGAAGGAATATATTTTGAGAAAAACTTCTAATTGCAGCTACATTTTGCTACTTTTTCTGACATGATGATGAGAATAAGAAAAGAAATGCGTAAATATAAAAATATATAAATGTGCTCCTTACCTTCACTGTTAAAACTGAAGGTGACAAACCGGTGCCATTTGGGACCCGGGGTGAAAAGGCCCCAGGGTCCATTGGAACCCGGGGTATTTGGAATCCTAGGGTGCCTTGGGGCTTGGATATGTGTTTGCAGTGCCGACAGATCTCTTATTGGGTGATTGGAGTTGAATAATGTGCCATACACTTCGTATTGGCAGCAATGTGACTCATCATCGGGTGACTGGAACCATGCACATGCGCTGTGATGTGTGTCTTTCTGTTTTCTGTGACGGCAAGTAAAATCTATGGCTATGAGTGAATGAAGGTGAGCTCGATGGCCGAGCGGTTAGAACGCTGAGCTTGTAATCAGACGTTATGAGTTCGAATCCTTCGACGGCCAAAAGTCGGTTTTTATATTTTTTAATTTTTTATTATTAGTAGAGGAAAATTGGGGGTCCGACCTCAGGAGGCGGTGCAGCGGTGCAGGAGCAAGGAGCAGTGAGCAGCACTGCCTCCCGTGCGCCTCCTCTCAAGCACTTACTCAAATGCACCACCTCCCGTGCACCTCCTCACGTGATTCTACTCCGAGAGGAGGGGTCAAAGAATTTTTTTTAATTTTAAGCGGGAATTTTAGGGAGTTAGAATTTTTTACCATACTATAGTATGAGGGTGTTTTTTAATTTTAATGCGGGGACTTAAAAATTTTAGGTGCGATTCAGTTTAAGGATTTATTTTTTCGATTTTAAGCAGAAATTTTGGAGAGATAGTTTTTTTTTTCACTGTGTTTTAGATAAGGGGTTAAGTGGGTATTTCAAGGACATAGAATTTTTTTTATACTATTTTACGACAGATTTTTAATTTTAATGTGGTGACTTAAAATTTTTCGGTGCGGTTTACTTTAAGGACTAATTTTTTCGATTTTAAACAGAAATTTTGGGGAGATTGATTTTTTTTTTCACCGTGTTTTAGATAAGGGGTTAAGCGGATATTTCAAGGACATAGAATTTTGTTTTGTTGATCTATAGTATAAGGATTTTTTAATTTTAATGTGGCGACTTTAAAATTTTCGGTGAACTTTAGTTTTACGATAACTTTTTTGATTTTAAGCGGGAATTTTGGGAAGATTGATTTTTTTTTTCACCGTGTTTTAGATAAGGGGTTAAGAGGATATTTTGGGGAAAATTATTATTTTTGAGTACTGATACACGAAGGGTTTTTTTTTCACGGGTTGATATTTTAACGAAGAAATATTTAAGAAGGTAACTTTCGTGGTGAATTAATGAGTTATTTTTTTAAGGAATAATTTTATTAAGATTGAATTATTTTTTAATGTGTTATATTTTTAAGTGGTAACAACTTTTAATGCGGAGACTTTAAACTATTTTTCGTGCTAGCAATGAATCGCGCTCGTCGCCCTAACGGTTCGGAATATGTGGTTTTCTTCGAACCTTGGTGAAAATTTAATTGAATTGATTATTATTATTATTTTGTGTGTGTTGTACGTATGTGTGTGTATGAATGCTTGTGTGTTCTATGCATGTATGTGTGTGAATGCAAGTATGTATATGTTGCATGTATGTGTGTGTATATATGTGTTGTATGTATGTATGTGTGTGTGTGTGTGTATGTGAGTGTTGTGTGTATGTTGTATGTATGTGTATGTAAATTGTTTGCCGAAAGGTGTGATCTTTAGCTGAAAGTGACCTTGGGTCAAAACTTTCACCCAGGAATCGCCACGGGGAGGCAGATCACATGATTCCCGTATTGCACACATTCACATACATTTTTTCGAGTGTCATTTTTAGTCACCATAGTATGCAGTTAAAATTTTAGAATAATTAAAAAATAACTTTAAAATTTAAATGAAAGAATGTTTCAAAATGGAATTTTACGTACTAACGTTTAATCGCGCTTGTCGGTTTTTATTGTTTGGAGTCTATCATTTTCCTTTGACCTTGGGAAACCTTGCGTCATTATAGTTAGTATATTTCAGAAAGACCCCTTTTTGGTTACTCTTTTAAACTAATATTTGTAATGAGATGTGTTCGCGCGCTTCGGCCTAACTGTTTGCAGCATCAACATAAAATCATCAAATTAATATAAAATATTTCAAATAGTAAGAAAATTATTGATTAAAATCACCAAGTAAGAACAAAATACTTCAAGCAATGAGAAAACAAATGTTTAAAATCGCCAATTTAACATAAAATATTTCACACAATAAAAAACGAAAGATTAAAATCGCCAACACAAAATGAAATCTCATGCAATTAGAATAAAGACATTAAAAAAAATGCTGAATTAAAAGATTATTCTTATCTCACAATAAATATTCTGAAAGACCTATTCAAAAATTCTAGTTGAAGATTAAAGTTTTCATTCAAAATTCAAATAAAACCCCTTAAGATTTGACATGTCACTAAAAATTTAAAGCAAAAATTTTTTCAAAGTATAATTATCAAAGATTAATTTTTCTAATAATTAACTCGTGTAAAGATAGTTCAAAGTACAATGATTCACCATTTGCTTGTTAAATCTTAGAACATATTATCTGTGATATAATCATCATGTTATGCAAAAAATAGAAGTAAATATTAGTAGTTTTAAAATAATTTCTATTCGAATGGGTAGTTCGATAAATTAAAAACATTAGAATTTTTTGGATTAAAAAAAAATAACGATTGAGAAACTAACCATTTCAAAATATTTTTCTTGGCATAAATTAATTTAAAAGTTTTAAAACCCTTTTCAAAATATTTTTATAAAACCAACTTTCATGCAATTCAAAAAGCTTTTATATGAAAATTGAATATTTTTCTTCTTAAGAGAAATATTTTATGTGAGTGAAAAAGTGAGAGTCAGTTAATTTATGAATCATTTTATAATATTACCACGCAATAAATTGCTTTGAAACTAGGTTCTTAAACATATTAATATTTAAAAGTTTAGTCATTTTATACATTTTATATTCAAATTATACTTACCAATATTTCGGACCGTCTGCATTCCCCACTTTCTTGAAGAATGATGCTTGATAAAATCTTATCTGAACACCGCATGTTGATGTGAATCACTAGCAAGTTAAGATAGGTATGATATGACTAATCGTTAGGTTTTTCCCAAAGAGGCGAAGTTATTCTTATAAAATCCTATTCTGAATGAGAAATATTTCAATTGCAATTAACTTCAGATTTTGTTATTTAATAATTATTTTTAATTTGACAATTTTAATTAATGTTTTAGTGAAATTACCTTTATTTATAAGATTTTGATTTTTTTTATTGCTTATACTATTTCAAACATGTACATTTCTATTTGTAAATAGAAAATCATAAAAAACATCTTTGAATGATTTTATTATTATTAGTGTTAGACATTATATTAGAAAATCATTTAAACCTTTAGCTTTTACTATTATTATTATTATTATTATTATTATTTAGATATTAAAAAGTGACGAAGACCTGTTGAATTATTCTCATCTTAAAATTGATTAATATTCGAAGAAAAATTTATTCTGTTATCTTTTAATTTACCAAACATATATCTTAATATTCATTAACACACTTCTTATTTAATGAATAATATGTTTGATGAATAATATATTTTATAATATAGGGGAGAGTGGGGATACTTGAGCATAGGGGATACTTGAGCCACCCCTATTATCTCAACAGTTGGTTAATTTTTCTTTCTAAAACTGCCAATATGATAACATATTTATAGTTCTGAACATGTAAAAAAGAAATCACACATCTTGGTACCATTTTGAAAATATAGTGATTAATAGTTTTTTTTTCCCTATCTGAAGTAAATATTTGGGTGCATGGCTTTTTTGTTTTTTTGTAATCAAAGTTTTGTTTAAAGTTGCAACTATATACATACATTCAATAAGCATAATTTCAATTGTATTTTGAGTCTAAAATAGTTCTAATAGCTGCATGCTTTATTTAGTAAAACTCTGGGAAACAAAAATAGTGATAGTGGGGATACTTGAGCCAATGAGAGTGGGGATACTTGAGCCATGTCTCAACTATCCCCACTAGAAATTAAACATGGGTGAAACAAACAAAAAATAAATTTCCATCCTTTTATTCACAAATAGATATTTTTCTGGATAAAAGGGAGAATAATTTTTCATTTTATTTATTTTTTCTTAAAAAAATAACGACCTAAAAATGTTTAAACATGTATATTTTTTAGATGAAAATATCTATTTTATTTTTCATTTTGACTAACAAAATAGCCTGTCTAGATAAATGTAAACATAGTTTTCAATTTAACTTTCATTAAATTAAAATAACTTATTAAAACGGTTTTACAGGCTATAATCTCTAATACTTTAATTAGTTAGGTCCAACATATTAAAATATTTATTTTTTAATATAACATATTAAGATTAATATTTTATATTGAAATCGTAACCTCTGTTGCTGTAACTTTTTTTTAACTAAGAAAATTGAAGAAAAATTGGTAAAAAGAGCGCACAAAAAACAAGAAAAGCAACAAAAATCCCAGTTCAAATTTACCTGCATGGAGCCAAAGAGGAAGACAAAATCTTTTCCTGTGAAATCAAAAAAGTGTTTGAAATAGTAGAATGATACATCTGGCTTAAATTCCGACAGCTACTAAATTAAAAGCATGAGTTCGACAATATCATTAGAGGAAAATTCTGTCAATGATGATGATGATGTGAAAAGAAAACCTTCTATTGATGGTTGGTTACTAATTAAATATGCCAGAAAGAAAACTGTAAAAATATTTGTTGGATAAGTGCTTAATATTTTGAAAATGAAATTTGCTCGAAGAATTGCAGATTCCAAATTTAAATGGCACTGAACTGAGAATGTTTATACCGTCGTTATAACTGAAGTTGAAATTATCCTCCGACAACCAGTTTTAACGACAAAAAATGATCGTATTACTAGCTTTGTTTTCTCAATTGTTTTTGAAGGACTTTACATTTCATAATTTATCATTCTGTAAAATGTTTGTGCAAAAATAAAGCGAAAAAAAGTATTTTTGTAGGTATTTTTCCTTAGTGGCTCAAGTATCCCTTCACGATGGCTCAAGTATCCCCACCATGGGGATACTTGAGCCACGATGTAAAACAAAAAATAAACATTTATTATACATAGAAAAATAGTTCAAAATTAATTGAAAGTGGTTTTTAGTTGAAGAAAAAATATCAAATTTTCATTTTCAATATTTTATTTTATTCTAAAAAAATATAAAAAATTTAAAAAAATTAAAATTCAAAAAATGGCTCAAGTATCCCCATCTTCCCCTATATGAGATTTTAATCTTTCTAAAAAAATTGGATTATGTTATTTCATACACATACGTTCTTATTCGAAAATTCAAAACCATAAAAAACATCGTTGGATGATTATTTTTATTAGACATTGTATTGGAAAAGCATTAAAACCTTTCATTTTTATCCCATTTAGACTTCAAAAAGTGTCGAAGATCTAACTGCTTTGCAAAGCCTTAAAACTAGTGATTAGATGAGTCATTCTTTCTGTGATTTGTTTACAATTTTGGAATTATCTTAATTAATTACCAAACTTCTCATTTTTTAAACACCACGCTAATCATGGCTCCCATTACTTAATCACGTAAATATAATTTATATCGTTTTTGATTATCAGTTTTATACTAACATTTGACACCTATACGTATGTGTTGTATTAATTCTGTTAGTTTTAGATTTGATATTTCAGGAATTAAACTAACTCTTAAGAATATGACTCAATGCAATTTACTCATTTTATACAAGTTAGCTTTACTACTTGACAGAAATATATTCAAACACAAAGCGATTTAACTTTCACATTTTTAAACTTATTTATATAATGTACTAACATTTATTCATAATATGCATAATTTTATTAAAATTACTGAAGAAAATAAAATTTATACTAAGTAAAAATTTAAAACCACCAATTAAATATATTAAACAACAACAACAAACTTGTAATTTAGATATGAATAAATAAAAAATACATGAATCACACAATAAAAAGGAATATTTATTCATTCATAAAAATTCTTCCTTTGATCAAATCGATGTATGTTAGTAATAATATAAATCTAAAGTTTTCAAAAATATTATAAACATTTCCAAATTAACAAGTAAAATTAGCTATTAAATATCAAATAATGGACATACACTTTTTACACTCACATCTTACAATGCACTTAGAAACCAAATTTAATAATTTTTAAACATGTCTTCTTAAATTTTTTACAATGAAAGACTATCACAGTTGAATATTTAGCTTTCTCTTCATAACTTTATCGAGAAATTTATAATGTATACCACACGATTTCATTAAATTAATCAATCACAATACAATTCAAACTTCTCATTTTCAATGTTTTAAATACTAGTGTTTATCAAAAGCTGTTTTTTCTGAACAATCATTACTTAGTATATTGATGTAAAGATTGTGTTGAATTCTTTTTAAGTCAAATGGTGTGAGGGAAGGATATATGTGGATGAAAGTTATTAAATATAGAGTCTTTAAAGCTTTCATAAAAATAGGAAAAATAATTTCAGAACGCGATGGAATGTTGCATTTGTCCCAAGGCGCTTATTTATGATGTGCAATTATGATGCACATCACATCATGAGCAAATTAGGAAAATTCAAAGACCATGATATTGTCGTGATTTCATCCACCCTAGAAAAGTTTATTACTTTTAAGTTGAGAAAGCCAACAAGTCCTATACAGTTGGTCTTTTTAGATTCATTTCACTTTTTGTCTATGTCATTAGAATTAACTCTCAGGTTTCGAGCCCACAGTCGTCCAATCATACTTCTCATTTTTAACACGCGATGCTAACCATTGGGCCATTAAGGCCCGTAATTCAGTAACTAAAAAGTAAGAAAGATCATCGAATGTGGTTACTCCACACATGCAAAAATAATTTTTATTGTGTCTTAACGGTTAAAAATCACGAAGAAAAGAAAAAAGAATTCACATGTGTTTAGGATTACTTTGAGATTTTATGAGTCACCTCATCGGTTAAATAGACATATTCACTTCTTATAAATCACTACTAATGCTTAAATTTTCAAACACTTGCTTATATGAAATGTATTATATTTTAGTTTATCAGTCATAGTGTGATTACTTATTAATAATTTTAGTATCATTAAAAAAGTTTTTAAAAAAGTTAAATATATCAAAAATACAAGTTCGTGTTAAAGGTTTGAACAAATTGTTAAAATAATTTTACAAAACATTACAAATTATTTAAAAATGATTCACTAATATTTAGTAATTGACAAATTTTAATAGCCATAAACATTTATGTGACTTAGGTTTTCTTTTTTTACTATTAAGTTATTAGATTCCCCCTTCAATTACATCTCATTTATAAGGTTTAATCAAACAACCACCCAACTATTTATCAACCCTCGCAACCAGTCATTTGTTTGCCTTAGTAACCAAAAAGCTTTTATTGACACATAAACAAAATTTTTAAGATGCAAGACTTGTCATTTTTAATCGAAAAAACAATGACATACAGTGGTGGTCAGAATTATAAGAACAACTGAAAATTGCGCAGAAAAAAATTATTTCTGAGTTAAATAAAGTGAAATTTACACACCAAATGCTTTTCTATGTTAGAAATCATTGTAGAATGTAAAACATTGAAAAATGCAAAATATGAATGTTTTGTCACAAGTAACAAAATATGTCATTGTAAAAAATTGGACAAAATTATAAGGACAATGAATGTATTTGGTCTGAAATACACTGATAATTGATAATCTCTCTGCTTCTTCTCAATCATTCTTATCAGTCTTGACTTCATGGAGTTTGACAATTCCTTAAGAATGTTCTTGGAAGATTTTGAGTGATCTTTTTCGCTGGAAGACATGAGTTCTTGTTTCTTTTGAGATTATATACCATTTTGCATACTTTGTGTGCCGAAATACCCAATAGATTTTTCCACAGTATTCAGATCAAGACTTCTGGCCAGCCAATCAAGTAGTTTCACGGAATTAGCATTAAAACACGAGTTTCAAGCTTAGGAAACATGAGCCAAAACATTGTCCTGCTAGAAAAAATAGCATCCAATCGCTATTAACGGTACTTCTGGTAAACGTTTATCGACCAATACATCAATGTAACTCTCAGAATTCCTCCTACCCTGCGCAAAATTTATTGGAGTAGTTCTACCAAGTTGTGAAACCTCCCCAGACCGTTATTGAATCACTTCCAAATACATGCTTTGAGAAAATCGTTTTTTCTCTACGGAGATCATACTAGAAGTTGCAAAAACAATCTAGTCTATCCAAATTAATCTTTTTCTCATCGGAAAACACAGAATCCCGCTTTTTTCCTCATAATATAGCAGTTTTTGGCAAACTCCATCCTCAGTCTCTCATGAGCTTTTGTAATACGCGATCTTCACAAGTGTTTACTATAGCAAACCTTTTTCTTTCTTTTTGTAAAACACGACGAACAGTTCGAGCACTTACATTCTAAGTTCCATTCACGGTTTTTTCCGTTTTTTGGAGCAAGCTCGCCTTATCATCATTTTTTCCCCCATACAGAAACAAAAGATAGCCAGCTTGTATGTCTGTGCGGCCCATATTTACTGGTATTTTAAAGCTAATTGTAAATATCCGTTCTTGATCTATTAAACTTTGTAGCATTTTAGCATAGAGACAGTTGTGAATTTTGAAATGCATCAATTTTTCCTTTCTGAAACTCCAAAAGTTTTGCACCTTGCGGCATGATTAAAAAACAGAATAATACGATCCCAAACGCTTCCTACGCATTTATATCGTCTGGAAATACCGTGTGCAGAGCAAAAAACATGCAAATTTTACTTTTTAGAACACACAAATACAGTTGTTCTTATAATTTTGTCCAAAACCAATAGCTGTAAAAATTTATAATGCATTTTATAAATATGAATTTACCACTTATTTCCATAAAAACATACAAAAATAATCTTCATGTTTCATTGGTTTCCAGCCATTAAATTTGCTTAAGTCTCCCTCCGAATATAACCAAGATATGGCAATTTTTGCCTTGTCCTTATAATTTTGACCACCACTGTATGTAATAATTTTTCCTTACTTAAATGAAACCTTTGCATGTGTATGGTAAAACTTGGAAAATTCATTTAATACACAAATTTAATGTCAACGGACAAGGTCTTTATACTTCTTTTAGTATTTTACTAACATTTTACCAAATATCTTAAGAAATAAACAAAGTTTTAAATAATTATTTTAATAAAAATTCTCATTTGTAAGTGACGTTACTGACCTAACTTGAAAAAATTAACTTGTCAAAGCAGGTTTTGATTATTGCAGCTTAGTAATAATCATAAGTTTCATATGATAATCAACCTGTTTGGTTATTTTCCAGAATGGTTTTATAAAAAAAGTCTCACATGCAAATAACATAACTTAACTAACTTGAAAAAATAACTTGTCAAAGCAGGTTTTCAATATTTCAGCTTAGTAATATTCATAAGTTTTTTATGATATTCAACCTATTTGGTTATGTCTCAGCATATCTTTATAAAATTTATCTAAAAAACCTTTAATATCAATGTTTAAAAATATGCGAATAATTCAGTTAGTCTTTTATAGATGATTATTTTCACTTCTATTATTTAAAAAACATTTTTTAAATAAATTTATTACTGATACCAGTTTTTCTCAGTGTTATGAAATGTGCATGCAAAACTTTTAATTCTAATTTTCACATTTTATTATTTCAAATTATTGTTTTCAAGTTGTACTAAAATTAGGAAAAAAAATTTAATTTTCATGCATAATTAAATTGAAATAGTTTAATAATAAAGACACATTTAACGTTGTATACTCACCTAATCCAACCCTTTCACAAATACACATCCAACACACTCCAGGGTTTAGGAAGAAATGAAAGATTCAAAGAGCTTATCAGAAAATGTTATCAGCTAAACTTATCTTAAGATATGTGACGTCATAGAACATATGACATCAACTGGTCACTTGATGTATATCACATGACCGGTGCTTTGTTAATTAATTAACCTTATTAATTAATTATTAAATATTACAATAATTATCAATTAATTCATTAATTAAACTAATTAATCTTATTAATTAATCTTACTAAAATAATTATTATTTCTAATAACAAAGAATTAATTATTATTTCTAATAAGATTAATTAATTTAATTAATGAATTAAGGAATTAATTGATAATTATTTTAATATTTAATAATTAATTACTAAGATTAATTAATTAACAAAGCACCGGTCATGTGATATACATCACGTGACCAGTTGATGTCATATGTTCTATGACGTCACATATCTTAAGATAAGTTTATCTGATAACATTTTCTGATAAGGACTTTGAATCTTTCATTTCCTCCTAAACCCTTGAGTGTGTTGGACGTGTATTTGTGAAAGTGTTGGATTAGGTGAGTATACAACGTTAAAGGTGTCTTTATTATTAAACTATTTCAATTTAATTATGCATGAAAAGTAAATGTTTTTTTCCTAATTTTTGTACCACTTGAAAACAATAATTTGAAATAATAAAATGTGAAAATTAGAATAAAAAGTTTTGCATGCACATTTCATAACACTGAGAAAAACTGGCATCAGTAATAATTTTATTTAAAAATGTTTTTTAAATAATAGAAGTGAAAATAATCATCTATAAAAGACTAACTGAATTATTCGCATTGTTTTAAACATTGATATTAAAGGTTTTTTAGATAAATTTTATAAAGATATGCTGAGACATAACCAAATAGGTTGAATATCATATAAAACTTATGAATATTACTAAGCTGAAACATTGAAAACCTGCATTGACAAGTTATTTTTTCAAGTTAGTTAAGTTATGTTATTTGCATGTGAGACTTTTTTTATAAAACCATTCTGGGAAATAACCAAACAGGTTGATTATCATATGAAACTTATGATTATTACTAAGCTGGAATAATCAAAACCTGCTTTGACAAGTTAATTTTTTCAGAATTAATAGATAATTTTCAGAATTTTATAATTTTCACAGAATTAATACAACACATACGTATAGGTGTCAAATGTTAGTATAAAACTGATAATCAAAAACGATATAAATTATATTTACGTGATTAAGTAATGGGAGCAATGATTAGTGTGGTGTTTAAAAAATGAGACGTTTGGTAATTAATTAATATAATTCCAAAATTGTAAACAACCCACAGAAAGTATGACTCATCAAATGACTAGTTTTAAGGCTTTGCAAAGCAGTTAGATCTTCGACACTTTTTGAAGTCTAAATGGGATAAAAATGAAAGGTTTTAATGCTTTTCCAATACAATGTCTAATTAAAAAAAATCATTCAACGATGTTTTTTATGGTTTTGAATTTTCGAATAAGAACGTATGTATATGAAATAACATAACCCAATTTTAAAAAAAAAGATTAAAATCTCATATATATTATAAAATATATTATTCATCAAATATATTATTCATTAAATAAGAAGTGTGTTAATGAACATTAAGATATATGTTTGGTAAATTAAAAGATAACACAATAAATTTTTCTTCGAATATTAATAAATTTTAAGATGAGAATAGTTCAACAGGTCTTCGTCACTTTTTAATATCTAAATAATAATAATAATAATAATAAAATCTAAAAGTTTAAATGATTTTCTAATATAATGTCTAGCAATAATAATAATAAAATCATTCAAAGATGTTTTTTATGATTTTCTATTTACAAATAGGAATGTACATGTTTGAAATAGTATAAGCAATAAAAAAATCAAAATCTTATAAATAAAGGTAATTTCACTAAAACATTAATTAAAATTGTCAAATTAAAAAATAATTATTAAATAACAAAATCTGAAGTTAATTGCAATTTACGTGATTAAGTAATGGGAGCAATGATTAGTGTGGTGTTTAAAAAATGAGAAGTTTGGTAATTAATTAATATAATTCCAAAATTGTAAACAACCCACAGAAAGTATGACTCATCAAATGACTAGTTTTAAGGCTTTGCAAAGCAGTTAGATCTTTGACACTTTTTGAAGTCTAAATGGGATAAAAATGAAAGGTTTTAGTACTTTTCCAATACAATGTCGAATTAAAAAAATCATTCAACGATGTTTTTTATGGTTTTGAATTTTCGAATAAGAACGTATGTATATGAAATAACATAACCCAATTTTTTAAAAAAAGATTAAAATCTCATATATATTATAAAATATATTATTCATCAAATATATTATTCATTAAATAAGAAGTGTGTTAAAGAATATTAAGATATATGTTTGGTAAATTAAAAGATAACACAATAAATTTTTCTTCGAATATTAATCAATTTTAAGATGAGAATAGTTCAACAGGTCTTCGTCACTTTTTAATATCTAAATAATAATAATAATAATAATAAAAGCTAAAAGTTTAAATGATTTTCTAATATAATGTCTAACAATAATAATAATAATATCATTCAAAAATGTTTTTTATGATTTTCTATTTACAAATACATGTTTGAAATAGTATAAGCAATAAAAAAAATCAAAATCTTATAAATAAAGGTAATTTCACTAAAACATTAATTAAAATTGGCAAATTAAAAAATAATTATTAAATAACAAAATCTGAAGTTAATTGCAATTGAAATATTTCTCATTCAGAATAGGATTTGATAAGAATGACTTCACCTCTTTAGGAAAAACCTAACGATTAGTCATATCATACCTATCTTAACTTGCTAGTGATTCACATCAACATGCGGTGTTCGGATAAGATTTTAAAGTGGGGGATGCAGACGGTCCCAGATATTGGTAAGTATAATTTGAATATAAAATGTATAAAATGACTAAACTTTTAAATATTAATATGTTTAAGAACCTAGTTTCAAAGCAATTTAATGCGTGGTAATATTTTAAAATGATTCATAAATTAACTGACTCTCACTTTTTCACTCACATAAAATATTTCTCTTAAGAAAAAAAATATTCAATTTTCATATAAAAACTTTTTGAATTGCATGAAAGTTGGTTTTATAAAAATATTTTGAAAAGGGTTTTAAAACTTTTAAATTCATTTATGCCAAGAAAAATATTTTGAAATGGTTAGTTTCTCAATCGTTATTTTTTTTAATCCAAAAAATTCTGATGTTATTAATTTATCGAACTACCCATTCGAATAGAAATTATTTTAAAACTACTAATATTTACTTCTATTTTTTGCATAACATGATGATTATATCACAGATAATATGTTCTAAGATTTAACAAGCAAATGGTGAATCATTGTACTTTGAACTATCTTTACACGAGTTAATTATTAGAAAAATTAATCATTAATAATTATACTTTGAAAAAAATTTTACTTTAAATTTTTTGTGACATGTCAAATCTTAAGGGGTTTTATTTGAATTTTGAATGAAAACTTTAATCTTCAACTAGAATTTTTGAATAGGTCTTTCAGAATATTTATTCAGCGATTTTTTAAATGTTTTTATTCTAATTGCATGAGATTTCATTTTGTGTTGGTGATTTTAATCTTTCGTTTTTTATTGTGTGAAATATTTTATGTTAAATTGGCGATTTTAAACATTTGTTTTCTCATTGCTTGAAGTATTTTGTTCTTACTTGGTGATTTTAATCAATCATTTTCTTACTATTTGAAATATTTTATATTAATTTGATGATTTTATGTTGATACTCCAAACAGTTAGGCCGACTCGCGCGAACACATCTCATTACAAATATTAGTTTAAAAGAGTACCCAAAAAGGGGTATTTCTGAAATATCCTAACTACAATGACGCAAGGTTTCCCAAGGTCAAAGGAAAATGATAGACTCCAAACAATAAAAACCGACAAGCGCGATTAAACGTTAGTACGTAAAATTCCATTTTGAAACATTCTTTCATTTAAATTTTAAAGTTATTTTTTAATTATTCTAAAATTTCAACTGCATACTATGGTGACTAAAAATTTTCTCGAAAGAATGTATGTGAATGTGTGCAATACGGGAATCATGTGATCTGCCTCCCCGTGGCAATTCCTGGGTGAAAGTTTTGACCCAAGGTCACTTGCAGCTAAAGATCACACCTTTCCACAAAAAGATTACATACACATACATACAACATACACACATCACACACACATACATGCACACACACACATACATACAACACACACATACATACAACACATACATACATGCATTCACACACATACATGCATACAACAAACAAACATACATACACACACATACGTACAACACACACAAAATAATAATAATAATCAATTAAATTAAATTTTCACCAAGGTTCGAAGAAAACCACATATTCCGAACCGTTAGGGCGACGAGCGCGATTCAATGCTAGCACGAAAAATATTTTAAAGTCTCCGCATTAAAAGTTGTTACCGCTTAAAAATCTAACACATTAAAAAATAATTGAATCTTAACAAAATTATTCCTTTAAAAAAAATTAACTCATTAATTCACCACGAAAGTTACCTTCTTAAATATTTCTTCGTTAAAATATCAACCCGCGAAAAAAAAATATATACCCTTCGTGTATCAGTACTCAAAAATAATAATTTCCCCCAAAATATCCGCTTAACCCCTTATCTAAAACACGGTGAAAAAAAAAATCAATCTTCCCAAAATTCCCGCTTAAAATCAAAAAAATAATCCTTAAACTAAAGTTCACCGAAATTTTTAAAGTTGCTACATTAAAATTAAAAAACACCCTCATACTATAGTATGGTAAAACTCCCTAAAATTCCCGCTTAAAATAAAAAAAAAAAATCTTTGACCCCTCTTCTTAGAGTAGAATCACGTGAGGAGGTGCACGGGAGGTGGTGCATTTGAGTAAGTGCTTGAGAGGAGGTGCTGCTCACTGCTCATTGCTCCTGCACCGCTGCACCGCCTCCTGAGCTCGGACCCCCAATTTTCCTCTACTATTATTGGACACTCTGGATTAAGGGTGCCATCTTTTCACCCTAATTAAAGGTGTCATTCTGGCTCCTTTAGGGGTGTCACCAGTGAGACAAGCCTTTCACCCTTAAAAGGTGCAATGTGTCTCCATTAGTTTTAACAGTGTTCCATCTTTTGTACTATGTATCTTTTCAACAAAAGCTTATATCACAAATTAACATCAATAAAGAATGGTAAAAGACAAAATGAGATAATTATGTTAAAGCTGTTGTTAGCTTTCGTTTATTCAAAACAAAAAACTAAAACAAAATCACTTCACCTTTTTCATTTACGTATAAAAAACATTTCATATTTATTTACTTAGAACAGGTGTCACAAATAAAAAATTAAAAAGTTGACATGTTTCGGTTCATTCATAAGAACAGTATTCATACCACATAAAATCAGTAGAAAACTAAATGACACTGGATATAAATATAATTTATTAACCCAAAACACAAAACATTGCGCCCCCTATGATCGAGAATAGCCATTGGCACCGCGGCATATAAATATAATAAATTTTGATCATATATTAAATTTAATATGTATAAAAGTAGAAAACTAAATGTAATGAGATAATTATGGAATAAAAATGTGTTTTCATTTAAAGAATTGTTTAAATATTTATAAAATTGATGTATTCCTTTCTACGTTAGGTTAATCATTTATTTATCTATTTAAATTCATAATGACGTACTATAGAGTGCAATAAATTAATAATTATTTCCTTAAATTACGCAATTAAATGTTTAAATTAAATGGACACAATTATTTTACAGGGGCTATTTTGGAACTCTCCGAACAAGCTTTAACCCTTTATCTACCGACGGTACTTATAAGTACCATTAAAATTACTTATTACAAAGTTCTTTTAATATGCCTGTTAGTTGAAACACTGTTTAGAATGAGTTACAGATACATTTCTTTATCTTGTTCCAAAAGCATTATTGGTTACACAGAACAAAAATATTTTTAAAAAAATGATTTTTTTTTTTTTTGCCTTTGCATTTTTTTAGCTTTTTTGGCGCTGAGGGAGGGGGAGGGGATTTTTCACTTTGGAAATACTTCTATATTTATATTGCAAGAACATCATACTTGTACATTATATAATTCTACAAAATACTAAGAAACTAATTTAAAATAAAAGATTCGAGTAAGGTTACGAATATTGCACAAAATCCACGTAAATTCGAATTTAATTAATCCTTCTAAAATCCTTCAAATAATTATTAAGTGATTATGTAAATCTTTTGTTTTAGTTCAAACAATTCGCGTAAAATGCTTTAGAATGTAAAATTTTCGTGAATTCACAATGCGGTAGATAAAGGGAAGGGAGGAGGAAACAAATCTAGATAGATTAAAGTTAATGCATAAGGTTGTGCTGTAACTCTTACGGTGCAGCATTAAAAAAGACTTTCTAATTATGTATAGTAATTTTTCTACTACACAATATCAACTAATTGATTGACTTTTTTTATGTCACATGGAATATTCTTGTCACTTAGAATGCATAATAATTACAAATTAAACCGAAATTAAATTAAATGAAATTAATTATTATTAAAAAGCTGTAATAAATTACAGTTTTCGCGGAAAGCGTACACTTAATCACACAGAAATTTTTTAAATTTTTTTTCTCATGCAGAAATGTACTAGAGAAAGAACGTCTTCTGATTTGGCTTTCTTTTTAAGTTGCTCCATAAAGTTGACAATTAAATTATGGAAAAAGAAATCGCTGTTATCATGCGCATGCGCAAATTAAAATTATTTCAGAAAACATTTAATATATTTAAATTTCAACTGTAATGGATTGTATATCTATTACATTTTGCCTATTTTTCTGAAAGTGACATTAAATTTGGTTAAAAACACTGCCTGATATAACATAACAAAAACATGCCAGAACTTTTTGAACTTTACAAAAAATTGCTTTATTCCTTGAATATACATGGTATTAAAAAAAACATGTTGGGCATGTTACACTGTATCCACCTGTTTGTAGTTAGCAGCTAAAGAACATTTTGTGCAGGGTGATCTCAAATATTATTATTTTTTCTTTGAATTTTTGCCGGCTCCCTAATTGTCCCGTTTATTAAAAAGATGTTCTTAAATATGAGGTCAATTATAAGATTTATAATTCTGAAATTGCAGAAGAATCCGATAAGTATGTTTTTAAATATTTGACAAAATGTTTAAAATTGAAAGTGTCCGGTCATTAATGGTCATATAGTGATGTGTCATTTATTAATTTTTCAAAATAAAATGGCGTTAGTTACTAAAATTATAGTTTATGGAAGAATTTAGTAGCAAAAAAGTATATTTTTCAAAATTTTATCAAAAATGTTTTTCTGTATCTCTTATATTTTTCCAAATATAAAGATGGGATTAGCATATATTTAAGATTTTGTAATAATTATCTGAACAAGAATTAATCCTCAAGAATTAATACTCAAGTCTGCTACTGAGGATTTTTTAAATAGTCTTTTCTTTCTTTCTTCTTCTTTTTTTTTTTTTTTACTTTTTTACTTTTTTTTACATTTTTACTTTTCTAATTTCTATTTTTTTCATTATTCTAAATAATATTTCTAAAGATAAAAACATTTTATTAATATATTTTTTCATTATTTCTGAATCATCATAAATACATTTTGAATATGTGCATACATATTCAGACTAAATTTGTATGTTTAAAATTATTATTTGTTAATTGTTCTCTAACATTCTACAGCTATACATTTAATATTAATTTCTTCTTCATTTAATTGCTTTCTTTGAAGTTTTATATTTCAGGAAAATTCACTAATAAGATAAAAAAGTCTTTTTTGTACTTTGATTTGAACCACTTATTTTTTGAAAGCACTTTATTATATTATTATTTAATGCAGCAATAACTCTCATGAATCTATTAATCTTATTATTAATATTTATTTGAAACGGTCAGTTTTCTTCATTTTATTATAAATATTGATTCTTGCTAAATATATCATATCTTCAGCCATTTTTAGAGCTTTTTTAACAATCTAAATAAACATAATTATTTCAGCGCAAAATCTGAGTCATTAAACATGAAATGAAGTAAAATAAAACAGTAAAATACAAATAATTTTAAAATTAATTTTATACAATAATGCAACATACAAATATACAAAAAGTAACTAAATAAGTTGCTAAAATTGAAAGAAACAAAACAAAGCACTTTTGTTATAAAATTATTTTTGCTTGTCTTTTGTTTGATTATTTATTTGTGACGAAACATAAATGTCAACTGCAATGTACATAATGAAATTACAGCTAATTTTACAGAAATGTATAAATAATTTGAAAAAAAAATTAGCTCAAAACCTCTGCTTGCAAACTGATGAAGTAACAAATGCATATATCATATTCAGACATACACACAATTTTGTTTTACCGTTCCTGAATTGTTTAAAAAGATTTAACGTGAAGGGAGAAGGCTAAGTCCTGATGACAGGTATGTGTCATTAACATTTACGTATATTTTTTTTTCCTTTCTCCAGTCTAGTGAAAAATAAAAATCCTTTTCAGATTACTTTTTTTCAACAGTATTAAATGCTTCCAGAAAGAGCTTTTTTAGAAATGCATTTCTTTATTCAAATTCAAAAGCTCAAAAGTAGCAGAGTTGATTATCGAGTGACAAAAATTGTTGTAAAATACGATTTAAATTACGAAAGTAAATGAAATATTCGTTTTATTATGTTTTCTGTTAATCATTTATTTATTTATTTTGAAGAAATGAAATACACAAAATGATTTCTTTATAATTTTTTGAATTATGTTATTTTGTATATTAAACTAAGTATTATTTACATTTATATCAAGTTAGAGTAAAAGAAAGTTTGTGTTTTTTTAGAAAGACTGATCAAACTGAGAAATTATCTACTCGAATTTTTATGATAGCAATATAAACTGTATTTTCTAACTTTATGCAATAATTAGACACTGTTTATTATTACAATATTATTATGTATTTTATTATTGATATCTGGCATATTTTTTTTTCCAGAATACATTTTTTATAATAAAATTAAAAGATATTCATAACTTTTCATTTTTATTTTTTGAATTTAATCTATTGAAATATTGGCTTAAAAAACTTCCCTTTTTTATAAATACCATATTATATGTATATATATATATATATATATATATATGTGTGTGTGTGTGTGTGTGTGTGTGTGTGTGTATGTATATGAAAAAAACTAAGATGATGTTCAATTCATTTACATCAAAAAAGAAAACTGTCTACAAGAATGCTGAGATTAAAGAACTGCAATGTTATGTGTACTTTGGACAAAAAAATATGATCAGATAATAGTATCATAAATGAAATCAATAGAAGAATAAAAAATGGATAGAGTGCTTTTGGGAAGAACAGTGTTATTCTGAAGAGTAATATGTCTCTTTTTGTTTGGAAAGGAAGGTGTTTAATCAATATGTTTTGCCTGCATTAACTTAAGGAGCAGAAACATGGACACTAAAAAAAGGGATAGAACAAAGACTGCAAATATTTCAAAGAAGTATGGAAATATGTATGCTAGGCATAACTAGAATAGACAGAAAGAGGATAACCTGGATAAGAAACCAGAGAAAAATTTTGGCATCATTGAAAGAATTAAACAACTAAAATGACATGGGCTGCGCACATTGCAAGAAGACAAGACAATAGGTGAAACACAAATATCCTACAGTGGTATCCCAGAGATGTAAAACGACCAAGAAGCCGACCCCGAGTAAGATGGAGTGACAAAATCAGAAAGGTGGCCGGTTTAAATTGGATGATGAAAGCACTAAACAGGACGAAAGCACTAAATCTGGGGGAGACCTACATCCAGCAGTGGATCGAAAACGATGGATTATGATGATGTGTATATTTATATATGTATATATATATATATTGCAATTTTTGGATTCAATATTAAACATGCCATCTGATTAAACTGAAATAGCTCTTTTCAACCATTTCTTTTACTAATGTGTGTTTTCGAGTGGGGTTTTTTGGGAAAATTTACAACAAGTGATGATATCAAACATTTTAAATGCTTTTAAAACGATCTGCGTGAATTCATGCACCATTTAAAAAAAATTTGAAACAATTTAGCTGTATGTATAATATCTTTATTAAAAAAAGTATTGACATATGTGTAGGGTGCATTTTTAGGTTCGTAATTCTATCGTCATTACAGTACTTTCTGATATTTTTTATCGTTACTATCCATTAAAAAAAGTATTATTTGCACAACTGTGTTGCATACAATAAAAGTGCTATCTCAGTCAGAATTACGTAATTGCGAAGTTCAAAATTTTAATTCATCAAGGAAAAATGTATGAAAAGTTCCACTATGTCAGATCGCCGGAATTTGATTCTGTGTACACTGTAAAAAAAATTCAAGAGGTTACTATATTTTTTTTAGTAAATTTGTATTCCACAGAATTTTTTAGTAACCATTACAAACTTTTTTTTGCAAGCGAAACAAGCATTTCTTTTGTAAATTAAACAACAAAATTTTTTGTATAACTAACTTAAAAATTTTTAGTATGAGCCACCAAGTAAATTTTAGTAATAGATTCAAAATTATTTTTAATAACCATTACGTGGACCCGAAGGGCAGGAGTTTCCTTCGAGCTGCATCCAGACTTCTGAAGCAGAAGATTTTCGGTAAAACCGCAATAGATGGCAGCACCAAACATTGCTACTGCTTCGACAGTATATTCATCATCCTTTATTAACGAGTACTTACACTACATATATTCGGGTCGTATTTGGCAGTGGCCAGTATCGAACACGGGACCTTTTAGCCTGGAGTCCATTACTATAACCACTATGCTATCAAGGCCACACCAAGTGAGTTTTAGTAATAGCTATTAAAAATATAAATTTATTAACTCTATTCGTTGCTAAATTTTTTCTAGTAATTCTTACAGATTTTCTTGTAACCGACTAAGATTACTAAAAATTTTTTTAGTAATTACAAGGATCACTAAAGTTTTTTTAGTAGATCGACACTTTTTTTTACAGTGTATATCATGCATCGATTAGTTTGCTATTAGCTTCAATCATTCACTACTCAACTAAAAGTTTCATACAGTACGATTTAAAATAAAATAACTTGGATAAACAATCCAAGATTCATAGTTTGGCAGCAAAAAATTTTAATAAATGTCGAAAAAACTCCTGTTTTTTTTTTTTTTTTTTTTTTTTTTTTTTTTTTTTTACCGCCTTAAGGGTGTATTTCGATTCAAACTGCTTATTTTCCGATTTATTTTTAAGTGCATTTTTTCTCTCTAATGCATCCAACTAGAAAATTGTCTTATTTAGAAAGTACACAAGGTGCAGTGATTGTCAATTATTTGATAAATGCAGAAAATATCGCAAAAAAGGCAATCAAAAACGGCGTTTTGAACCGAATTTTCCAAAGCGGGAAATCGGGGAACGAAAAAAAAGGGTCATACTGAGAAGATAATTGCTTATAAATCAAATTCTAATGAATTGAGAGCAAAATGACATCACACGCCACCTTATACATCTCTTCAAAAATTCCCTCAGCAAGTTTCATGTTTCTACTTTTAAAAATGCGTATGAAATTGTATCGGAAAATTTCGAGCCGTTGAAGATGGAAAAGCTTTTTTTCGAATACACCCTTAAGATGGCATTCATGACGTTGCATCACATGTTCTAACACTGATCCAAACAACGTAGATAAAGCTTGTTTGTTTCTCCTTTCCATAGAGTTTTTTTTTTTCTGTGCGGATCGTGTCGATAGTGATCAAGTGATCTAACATCATGATGTCCGCCCTAAGTCAAGGTCTTAAGGATGTATACGAAAAAACGCTTCTCTACCATCAACAGCTCGAAATTTTCCGATACAATCATAAAAGTAGACACAGCAGACACATTTATAAAAGTAGAAATATGAAACTTGCTGCGGGCATATAAATATAAAATATATGACGGAATGAAATTTTCGCCTTGCTTTTAACATAAAATGAAAAATTGCTTACTTACTGAAATATTTCTAACTCAATCTGCAAGCCACGAGTCTCGTTCATTTTGTCAAAACGAAATCTTATATTTGTATTTATAAAAGAAAATATTCTCTGAGGAAGAACCTGTTTGGAAAAGGTTTGAAAGTACTAAAATGTTTTTTAAATAAAATTCATTTTTAACATCTATAGTTGATTATTTAATCGCGTTTTAAGTAAGCAATTTTCATTTTTTTTTTTTTTTTTTTTTTGCTGAGGTCATTTTTGAACAGACGTACAAGGTGCCGCGTGATGTCTTTTTACGCTCAATTCATTAGAATTTGATTTGTGAATAATTACCTTCTCAGTAGGACCTTTTTTTGTTCCCAGATCTCCCGCTTCGGAAAAGTCTTTTAAAAATGCCGTTTTTGATTGCTTTTTTGCTATATTTTCTGCATTTATCAAATAATCGACAATCACGGCACTTTGTGTACTTTCTACATAAGACAATTTGACAGTTGGAATCATTTGAGAGCAAAAATGAATTTAAAAATAAATCGGAAAATAAGCAGTTTGAATCGAAATACACCCTTAAAATGCAAGAGCTTCCTCGGAGTGAATTGAAGAGGGCTATGGTTATTGGTCCTGGCAAATAGATAGATGTTCTTATTAAGAAACTATGTAATCAAACTGTTTTTTCATTTTTCAGGAACGGTAGAGGGTTATGCAAAAAATACTGTAAAAGTTGGCGATTTAAGGGGGCTCAGGGGTTGAAAACTTTTCAAAAAACCGATTTTTTTATGATCTAGTTTTATTATTCAATTAACTCAATGCAAAAAACCGCATAAAAATATTTGCATTTTTGACAGAGTTATAAGTATTTATGTATCAACACTTTCATAGCCGCACCCATATAATTTCAACTTTAAGTCGAGTTTTCTTAAAACTTGAATTTTGACGACTAACACCAAGATTAAAAAAAAAAAAAACTATTTGATGGGATGGCTTAATTTTTTTTGCATGCATATAACATCATTATCTACAGAATGAATTAATATAGTTTAGATAGTTTAATATTTTGAGTATTTTTAATGAAAAAAGTTGTATTTTTAAGGGGTTTTTTAAATTTTCAAATTTGAAAGTTTTTTTAATAATGTTGTTTTTGAGTAATAGATATATCCTTAATTCATTCTATAGAGTAAAGTTTCCGGATCATTTTAAAGTAAAAATTATTTCTTATATCAATTCAACGTTAAGATATCTTGGTGTTGGTGATATAACACATAATTTTTTTTTCGAAAATTGTGTTACATAAATTTTGCTATACTTCTTATTATATTACATTGAAATACTTCATTTTGTAATTTTATAAGACTACAAATATACCTTTAAAATATCAGAAAGATTAAATTAATTACAATGAATACTTCTGTTTTTTTATGGACTCGAAGCGAGAGCTCTGTTTACATGTTTTTCCGTATCGATCAACCCCTGAGCCTCCTTAACCTCTTCGCTACTGGCGATTATTACAGTATTTTTAATTATTACTGAATTATTTCTTCTCTCGTTTAACTTCAGAGTGAGATTTTTGTTTTATTTTCATCAGCTGGAATCTTAGAATTCGAAACATATTATTCTTATATCGAAATTTCATTTATATTTGAGCATCATTAATAAAATGGGAGAAAACGGAGGTCCACATATGTGGACCCAGGGACTGAAGAGGTTAAACCAAATTTCTGGATTCAGTAGCTCAGGAAAACCTAAAAGTGCACAAATCTGCTGCCTTTAAACAATAATCGTTTATAAAACATAAGTTGCAATTCATTTATCGTAAATATATATTCGCTTACATATCATTTTAATAATCATCGTGCAAATATCATGTTTTTATGTTTAAAAATGGATCAAAAAATGCGGAAGAAAAATTTGCAATGCTCAGTGGAGAAAAAATATTTTTTGAGAATCGTTTTACGATTTTTATCACGCATCTTCTGTTTTAATATCATTATCTATTTTACAGCTTATGGAAAGTTTATAAAAATAGTAAAACTTTTTGTGTGTTTTTTGGGATACACGAAAATTGTGATTCAAGATTAATGTTTCATCTATTTCAAATATGTTATTTACTAGAAGTACATTAAGCGAAATTACATTAAAGCTGCATTTAGTTTGAATTTTCATGTTTGCACTTATTTTATCTCAAATTAATGTAATGAGAATTTTTTCGTCTGTCACTTTATAGAATTTCTCATTTTTTTATGGATATAAATATTGTTATGCGAAATGCATTTGCAATACTATTAATTACATTATATTTTTTTTATTAGTAAATGGAAATTAGTTATAAATATATTAATAAAAATGCAGCATTATTATTGAAATTATATGTAATTGAATAGTTTTTTATTTTTTTTATTTTACGATAAATGAATAAAGCGTGAGTTATAAATTATTATCGTCTTAGGACGGCAGTTTTGAGTAGTCGCTTTCATGTTTGACAAGAAAAACTAGACGTTGAAGGCCACCGTAATACTTACCCATCATTTATATGCATATGAAAATAAAATATGTGAAAACTATTTATACAAGGTATTTCAATTCCAAAACTAAATTTAAATGTTGTTAATACACATAGTAATACTCTATTAATGAATTGCTGATGCACCAATTTCAACAAATTAAATAAGACGCCAAACTACTCAAGAAGTACCAAACTACGTAAAAGAAACATCCTTATAGCTCCAAATATAATACTCATATTAACTAACAGTTTGCTGCGTCGGATTAAGCGTCTCATTTTCAATTAAAATATATCTCTGAATTGAAATTTTAATGAAATACAGGATCATAAAAAATCAAAGAATGTGAAAGACAGGATTACAAATATCTCGACAACTAATAATCCGATCGACTTCGTTCTTTATGCAAAATTTGTGTTTTTTTATTGCCTTTTACATACATTCCTTAAAATAAAAAAAAATCGAAAAAATTTATGCACCTTTCATCAGAACGAATTTTTCGAGAATCCGGAAAAAACAGTTCCGGATAAACGAGGTTGCTGATATTCAATAGGCTTCGTCCCATTCTTACATACTAAGTACATACAAAATTTCAAGTCTCTATCTCAATTTGTTCGTGTGATAGAGCGTTTAAAGACAGACAAACGGACGGCAATTTTTTTTTCTAAAAATATGTTTTTCGAAATCTCCAGTGTCTAAAACGTGTAAATCCGTCAAATTTTTTTTTTCGATTTACAAAACGATTGCAAGACTTACCCTATACTACGTATAATGAGTAAGTAAAAATCATGCATCAAACATATATTATGAAGTATTTTCCAACACATTCAGAATAATGCAACAAAACTGCACCATTTAATAAGTTAACATATTATGTATATTTAATGCGTGATTTATCCCTTACTAATTAAGTGTAGAAAACAACGGGATGGAAAATGCAAATGCTGAGAATCAAAACTGAAACCGTTGGAATAGTTCCAAGTTCTCTACCATTTAAGTTATGAAGACGAAGTCTGGCCTGGCATTTTTCACACTCATCTGTTGGTAAGGCTGCACTTCAGCACAAGATGGAATAGTCTTCAAGAGCACACAATCCTGAGGCGTAACATAAGACACACACACACACACATGCACACACAAAAAAAATAATAAATAAAAAAAAAATAGCATCGGTGAACACGAATTAATAACAATTAATTTATTTTTATTTTTAATTAATTAATTTTCCAATTAATTCTCATCAATGAAATTATGCGTAATTTTATTGTTGAGAATTAGCTGGAAAATTAATTAAAATTGTATATTACCTCTAATTCAACTCTATGAAAACGCATAACACATTTGAATACATAATTTCAGCAATTATTATCTACAATCTGGAAATTATAAGACTTTTCAAGCACCCCTGTGTATGCTATATAGATTTGTATCCATTAACTGTATGCGTGTCAAAATTTAGCTCAGTTAAATGGCTCAATTTAAAATTCCCCTTCAGCAATTTCCTCTAATAAAGAGAATGGTGCATGAATTCTTTTGTGATTCTTTTGATGTATATGAGGCTATACCTCATATACATCTGCATTTATACATCATTATCTATTAAACAGATAAATGAAAACTTTACAAAAACAGTATATAATTTTTCTGTCAGCTTTTGTTATACAAGAAAAGTAAATTCATCAGATATTTCTGCTAATATTTCATTTATTTCAAAATGTTACCTTTTGGAAGAAATTCCATTAGATTTTTATTAATAAAACTACCCTCCTTTAGTTCGCTTTTTCATGCTTATATATTATACCGTCTGAAATTAATGTAATGAGACTATTTGCTTGAGTCTCGTTATAGATTTTTTTTTCTAGATATGAAGTATACAAATATTTTAAAACAAAATGTATTTCATTTACTTCAAGCTTTTTATTTTTCATTAATGAATAAGTATTAGTGGTTAATATACAAATGAATTCTGTAAGATGGCATTCTTAAAATTATTTAATGATTTTGAATTTTAAAAGCTGAAATTTTATTTTAAAATTATACATTCATATCTTTTTCAGAATTAACTTAAAATGAAAACACAATACATTGAATTGAATGACATATCTTGAGATTTTATCGTGTATCATGTGTTTCACATTTTAAATTTAAAAAAAGCATTACCTATTTTGTATTTAAATGAATGTTGCAAAAAATTTTATAAAATATGTCATGTTAAATGCTATAAAAATAAGGTTGTCTTCTTTGGTTAAGCTAAATCAATGCAAATATATATACATATATATTTCCATTTATGCATAAATTTAATTTAAAAATACTATTTTCTGGAAGCATGTTTAATGAGATTTCATTAAAACTTACTAAATAAAAATATCTTTAATTTGAAATATCATATTTATAAACATTTGAATAAAAAAATTAATTTTACTTGAGAGGTGTGACGAAAATTAAAAACAAATATTATGACATGTTTCAATTTCATCTATTGAGAACCATAATCATAATAAAATAAAAATACAAATCGTTTCACGGACAATACAAACAGCTCGTGACAATGAGATGTAAATTAACAAAAACCACACACACTATTGTAAAAATTATAAATTAAAAATAGACCATGATGAAAATTAATTAAAATCTTGTGATTTAAAAATCTAAAAGATTTAATAACCTTCTTTATCATATTTATGTTTATGCTTTCTGACTTAATTAAACTTTGCGTTTGTAGAGATATTTCAAGTGAAATAAAATTAAAATATTAAGAATATACGCATTCATTTTTGCGCATAATTATTTTATTAAAATTTTTTAAAAGTCAGTAACATGTATCTGTGTAAGTTATTAATGCCCAAATAAAAATATAATGAAAATATAATGCATAAATGCATAAAATAAAAACATATACATATAATAAAAATATAATAAATACATAAAAATACAATAAAAAGATGCTATTGTCATTGTAGGTACACAATTATTCTATCCAAAATGACTATTATTGGTCTGAATTTGCATCTGATTTGAAATGTATTATGGTTTTAATCTTTTGAAAGCATATTTAAATTATAAACCAAATTCATTAATGAATATTATAGGAACGAAAATATTAACACGCATTATATATGCTTTTATAGGTTAAAATTTTTAATATCATTATCAATTTTACATTTTAATACAAATGTGATAGAAAAAAATTAAGTATTTTTTGGATAATTAATGGACTTTGTTTTTGGAAATTTGGAATTATGTTTCTTTTATTTTGAAATATTGCCTTCTGACAATACTTTTAATTACATTTCATCAAAGCTTCATGGAAAGCATATTTTTCGTTCGCGATTTCTTGAATACATATTTTCCATCTGAAATAATTGTAATGAATGCTTGGATATGTCCCGTTGTATAATTTCTACTTACTAAATATGCACACTACAAGTATTTTAAATCGTATTATTATTGTCTTCGTATCAATTTCTGTAGAATTTCTGTAATCCAAAACTCCGGATAACCCGAACACAAATTTATTTGGAATTTAACAAAACAAAGGGATGGAGAAGAAAAAAAAATCACGAATAGTATTATATTTTTTATTAAAATTGTCATTTTGTTGAAAATTCTTTCCCTTTTTTATTTTAACGAGCAATATCTTGCGGTTCTCCGTATGTTTTAATTCTATCTCTACTATTACTAGATTAGAAGTCTGGCCAATGTAATAAACAGGACATAATGAGTCAAATACCAAAAGTCACCAGGAAATCCTGGAGAAATGTAAACAATGTTTCTATGCATACTTTGTTTGCTTTTTTTACATGAAAATAAAAAAAAACCCTAGAATATAAAACAATGGTAATTTCCAATAGAGAATTTGAATTCTTTGACCTATTTTGACCTATTTTAGCTAATTTTGATGATATTGTAAACCCCTAGCTTTTTCAAAATCATTAAACATAAAAAAATTCAATCCCTCTAATAAATATTTTGTATTTAATTAAGCTGCTTCAAAAAAAAAAAAAACTTAAAAAAATCTCTTTTATTATTCTTACCATAAATTAAAAAAAAATAATATAATTTAAACAAGCATTAAAACTCTAAAAATATTTATTTTCTCTCGCTTTACCAATAATGTAAACTAACAAATTATGTAACTATTTCTTGTCACGCACAGATGAAACGTCTCAAATTTAAGATTAGATATTATATTGCTTTAAAGTAATCCTAATATTTTAAAAATAGGATCATATTTTAAATTCTGGAAACAACTTGGCATTCTGAAACTTATAGACAAATAAGAACATACTTGAAAGTTGCATTGTTTTATTCGTGATGACATTTTAAATTATTTATATTGTAGGGAAAAAAAGCAGTTCTCGCGTTATTTAAAGATAAATTTTAGCGACTCATTTCTGGACAGTTTTTAATTTATGTTTCGCATTCCAGTCAAACTAAAATTTTCATTTATAACTCCGCCAGTTATGCAGGTATTTCTACAAATACCAATATATTTTTAAAGCTTTAATGGTAAATCACTGTTTTATTTAACCTTATGTGTAACTTGATTTTAATAAGACATTGTAAATAATCTTTATAAATCATAAATAATACATGCAAGTGTTATTGAAAATCGTAAGTTTCTTATTGTGTGTGCTTTTCTTTACTGTTTAATAATTATTATTTTTTACATGAACGTTCATGTTTAAATTAATTCGAATTGAAATTCATATAATTAATGTTTCTGTCTGTCTCATTATGAAATCTCTTGCCAAAGTTTTACTTGTAATTTAAATAGAAACATTTCTATGTTACATTAAGCAACTAATAAAATATTAAAGAATGCTTAACACTAATTAGTTATCCAATTCACGCAAACAATATTTTGAAAAAAAAATAGTTCTCCATAGTAAACAATTTAACACAGTTTTCTCGAAATTATGTTATTTTAAATGGCGTGTCAAAAAAATGTTTGCCGTATGAGTTAAAACTCTAAAATATTTATTTCCAATTATTTTAGAGCAAATAAAATGTAATTTAATAACAAAATTTATAAACTTTTCTTGACACGTACAGAAGAAAAGTCTCAAGTTTATGTTCAGATGGAAAATGTGCCTTCAAGGAATCCCGATATGTTTGAAGTATTACTATTTTATTTCAAATTCTGGAAACAACTTTGTATTTTGAAAAGTAAAAAAATGAAACAATATAATCTCAAAATTGTATTGTTCATTCAGGATGTCACATTAAATTGTTTATTTGGTAAAATATTATATTGGATGATATAACTAGAACAAGAAAGAAATATCATGTATTAAGCATAAAACTCAGAAACATTTTCAAACATTTCCGGAATGCGTGAATGGAACTTCGCTGTTTATTAAACCTTGAAATTCATTAAAATACGGATTTTCTTTTTTTAATATTAAGTGAAAGCTTCTTTGATTGTAAATATTTTGACACTATTTTTACCTATACGACAATTACGTCGCGAGATATCGTAAAATTTATTAACAGATACAGCGCAATGATCCATACAAATAAGAACCTTAAGGGAGACCCGTAAGAAAAAACCCAAAATTTTTATTATTGATTTTAAAGTAATGAATTTTGATGTACTATTTAAGAATCTTCTTGTAAGGAATAATTAGCAAAAAAACTCACTTTTTTGAAAAGTACATTTTTTATGGGGATTTTGTGATTTTTTTTGTCGAAAAATACACTTTTTAAAACTACTACTCCTCATTCAATTTTCAATATTTTGGTATTACTAAAATTTATTAAATAGTGTTATACTATCTAGAAAAGAACTAAGGAGAGATATTTTTAATTTTCTATTTTGAACGGCTAAAAAAAAGTAAATAAAAATACGCATGGTAAATTTACTTAAATTCGTTATAATTTTCATGTTTACCAATTTATGTAAAATTTTCAGAAATAGTTAAAAAATATATCTCTCCTTACTTTTGTTTCAAATTTTTTTAAGATTCTAAAAACATAAACACTTTGTTTCTAAATGATTTTATCACTGAGCCTTAGTACTTTGAACTTAGGCAAAATATGAAAAAAGTCATTTTCAGGAAAACACGTTTTAAATGGCGGCTAGTCCTTTAAACTCTATAGTGAGTACAATTTAAAAAGCTTATTTTCTACCTGTTCCAAGTGTCTCCGAGTTCTGAAATTTTGCATGGATATTCGCAAATATGTATTATATCGTTTTCTGAGAAAAAAAAAAAAAAACTTTGAACTTTTGATGATTTTTGGCCGAAAATGGGGTACGGGTCTCCCTTAAACTGATTACCATGTTCATATTTTTGTAACTTGCTTGTTCGATAAACACTAAGGCTTTTTTTTTTTTTTGCTAATTTATATAGTGGTTTGATTTTTTTTTTTTTTTTTTTTTTTTTTTTTTTTTTGTTCTCTACGGTTTATTATATATTTTTGTGCATGGATTTAACATTCAAGTTCATATTTGTTTATTTTGTTTAGATATTTAACCTCTTCAGACCCCAGGGTTTATTTATGTACTTTTCTTAATTTCAGTTATGGGTTTATATTACCAAACCGATATCTAAAACAGATTGATCGGCAAAAAAAATTAGAATTTATTTTTTGTTGATAAAAATTGATGATACATCAGGATTCAAAAAAGACATTTTTTGACAATTTCTTTGGATTTTTTAATTTTATTATACTTATTTGTATTGTAAAAACACTGAAAAACATAAAATAAATATATATTTGGTAATTTTTCATTACTAATGAACTCTACAAATGATATCTTAACGCACAATAAAATTATTTGAGTTTTCATTTTTGCTCATTTCGTAGATTTTTGCTGCAAGCCAATTTTATATAACACGTAGCTTACTAAAAAGAAGTTATAAGAAACAAATTACTATTTTGTTTAATTCTTCTATCTCTTAGGCCTCCATTTACACCAATTTCTCTTTTTTTTACATTATTTATATACGTTAAAAAAATTGTAAAGATATGTATCCTATAAGATACATCAGGTCTGAAGAGGTTAAATTGAGAGTTTGTTGAATTTCCTTCATTTTTACTTACCCATCATACGTAGTATAAGGTAAGTCCTGCAATCGTTTTGAAAATCGAGAAATTTTTTTTGACAGATTTACACGTTTGAAATACTGGAGATTCCGAAAAACATATTTAAAAAAAAAATGCCGTCCGTCTGTCTGTCTGTAAACGCTCTATCTCAGGAACAAATAGAGATAGAGACTTGAAATTTTGAATGTACTTAGTATGTAAGAATGGGACGAAGCCTATTTAATATCAGCAACCTCGATTATCCGGAACTATTTTTTTCGGATTCTCGAAAAATTCATTCTGATGAAAGGTACATAAAAATTTTCGATTTTTTTTATTTTAAGGAATGCATGTAAAAGGCAATAAAAAAACACAAATTTTGCATAAAAAACGAAGTCGATCGGATTATTAGTTGCTGAGATATTTGTAATCCTGTTTTCCACATTCTTCGATTTTTCATGACCCTGTATTTCATTCCAATTTCAATTCAGATGTATATTTTAATTGAAAATGAGACGCTTAATTCGACGCAGTAAACAGTTTGTTAATATGATTATTATTTTTGGAGTTATAAGGATGTTTCTTTTACGTAGTTTGGTACTTCTTGATTAGGTTGGCTTTTTATATAATTTGTTGAAATTGGTGCTTAAGCAATTCATTAATAGAGCATTACCATGTGTATTAACAATACTTAAATTTAGTTTTGGAATTGAAATACATTGTATAAATAGTTTTCACATGTTTCCTTTTCATATGCATATAAATGATGGGTAAGTATTACGGTGGCCTCCAACGACTAGTTTTATATACAGGAAAGAAAAAAAATTATATTAAATGTAAAATCCCATACATCTAAAAATCCATACACAGTTTTATGTAGTACAGTCTAATGAATGCAGAAAAAATCAAAACAAAAATATTCATATTTTTAAAAATAGAAAAGATTTTTTTAAAAGTTTTAAAAAAAAATTAATATAGATGCAATATGAACTCACATATCATTCCTATATGAATACATATCCATTCATATTCCAAATATTCTACATATTATTCCACCACTCATATTCTCATCCAGTCATATCCTACAGCAAATACTTTTAAATAAACCTCAATAATGCACATAAATTTCATTAATTTTGAAACATTGCAACATAATTAAAATGTGCTGAAAAGAGTTTTTCCCCGTAAATCATTTTCGAAGGGAATTTGGAATTTTTTGTGAGATGATGATCTATATGACTAATAAATCCATTACAAGCCATATTTTACAAAAAGGATTTTTTTGTGCTTTTCATAATTATCTATCAATTTCATTATGTTTGAAATGGTGCAAAAATGCTGAAATGCACTTGAAACGAGCCTTTAAAGTAAACGGTAATGTAATGGATTGCTTTTGATTGTCTCTGTAAAAAAAAACAATAAATGTTGCACCTTTCATCAGTAATTTCGGTTTTCTTATACACTATATGACCAAAGATGACCGGCCACTTGCGATTTTAGACATTTTATTAAATATCTAGAAAAACACATAAGGAATTAACCTGAAAGTATAAGTGTTAAAACATTATAGTACAGGTCACACATTTCTGTGAAGATTTTTTTCCCGAAACTCTATAGGGGAACGTCAACAAATTGAAAAAAGACGAATATCTTTTGGATAACCCTATCAAAAGTAATTTAGCAAAAGCGCCCAAACTGTAGGTTATGATTAAGTGGCTTATTGTAACATAATGTGTGTATTTTTATGTGGATAGCATGTATACTCGCAGAAAAATTAAGGTTTTTATGAAAACAGTCCCAAATTTTTCTAAGTTTTTACTTATAATTTCCAGAGTTCTTACAACTTGGAAAACTGGTACTTGAAAACTTTGGAGCTTGGAAAATTTTGGGACTTTTTTTATAAAAATCTTAATCTCCCAACGAATATACATGCTATCCACATAATAATGAACATAGTATATTACAATAAGCCACTTAATGATAATCTACATTTATAGCCCTTTTGCTTCGTTAGCTTTGACAAGGTTATCCAAAAGGTATTCGTCCTTTTTCAATTTGTTTGGTAACTACGGTCCCCTATAGAGTTTCGGGGAAAAAATCTTCACAGAAATGTGTGATCTGTACTATTATGTTTACACGCTTAAAGTTTCAAGATAATTCGTCATGTATTTTTCTAGATACTTAACAAAATGTCTAAAATCACAAGTGGCAGGTCATCTTTGGCCATATAAGTGTAGTAAATGTCAATAATATATAACAAAGTGCAAACGAGCATATTTACAAGAGGATGGCCAGATGGCAAGCTGACCCGAAGTTATATACGCTTTTCAGTTATGTTGGAAAATGTTAAAAATTATTGAAGATTTCAAATACTTGATTTATTCCATTTTTCTCTTTACTAACATTTATGTTTGCGTTGTTTGCGTTTTGGCCTTTTTACTTACCCATCATACGTAGTATAGGGTAAGTCTTGCAATCGTTTTGAAAATCGAAATAAATGTTTTGACGGATTTATACGTTTTAGATACTGGAGATTCCGAAAAACATATTTTTAGAAAGAAAATTTGCCATCCGTCCGTCTGTGTGTCTGCCTGTCTGTCTGTCTGTCTGTCTGTCTGTCTGTCTGTAACCGCTCTATCTCCCGAACAAATTGAGATAGAGACTTGAAATTTTGTATATACTTAGTATGTAAGAATGAGACGAAGCATATTTAATATCAGTAACCTCGATTATACGGAACTATTTTTTTCAGACTCTCGAAAAATTCCTTCTGATGAAACGTATATAAAAATTTTCGAATTTTTTTATTTTAAGGAATGCATGTAAAAGGCAATAAAAAAACACAAATTTTGCATAAAATACGAAGTCGATCGGATTATTAGTTGTCGAGATATTTGCAATCATGTTTTCCACATTCTTCGATTGTTCATGACCCTGTATTTCATTCAAATTTCAATTCAGAGGTATATTTTAATTGGAAATGAGACGCTTCATCCGACGCAGTAAACTGTTTGTTAATATGATTATTATTTTTGGAGTTATAAGGATGTTTCTTTTACGTAGTTTGGTACTTCTTGATTAGGTTGGCGTTTTATATAATTTGTCGAAATTGGCTCATCAGCAATTCATTAATAAATCATTACTATGTATATTAAGACTATTTAAATATGCGTTTAAATTTTATTTTGGAATTGCAATGCATTTTATAAATAAGTTACACATGCTTTATTTTCATATTTTATATTATGCATATGTATGATGGGTAAGTATTACGGTGGCCACCAACGACTAATTTTCCATCCGCAGGCTGGAATATGATACATACGTGTGATAGGGTATCACATTTCTGGTTGGTTGTACAGTGGAGTCATTTTGTGGGATCCTGACCAGTCTCTGGTAGTGGGATTCTCCCGTGAAGTCTCAAATTTGCAGCTTTAATGATATGGCGATTGCTAGAAACTGGAGCTGTTCCTGCCGCATTTTCAGAAAGAACCACGTTTGGAGCACCTTATCGCCAGAACAACGATTGGCGCGGAGATGAAGTCAATGCTACGCACCCTTTCTTGTTTGTGACGTCAAACGCCTAGCGAATAGCGACCCTTCCTTCTGCAAAGAGATCGCGTTTATTGCTCAATGGTTTTTCCGTAAATGTTATTAAGCAAAGACTATAATATAAGCAAATGTTATTCTTTTGTTTACGATTAAAACAATTTAAAACAAAGAGCTTTTTCAGATTAAAATGCTTTAAATTTCACAGAACATCTAAACATAGTTTTTTTTTCTCAATTCAAAAATAGTATTCGCTATGTTTGAAGAAATTGAGAAGTTAATTAAAAACAGTAGTAAAGATTCTCTTGTAATAAATATAATTCTATTAATCATATGTTTTATGACACATTTGAACTTAGTTTATTTTGGGTTTGGCGATGCAGCTAGCTGAACGTTCTCGCTTTCACCAACTCGCCAGGGCTTGTGCTCAAAACGTGATTCTTTCTGAAAATGTGTTCCGGCCCCTCTTTATTGGTTGGGTTCTATAGCAACGTCCAGAGTGGGTGGTATTGGTAATGTACTTTGCGACAGCCAGAAAAATATTGCATACATTCCATAATTGTAGTTATAAGAACAAACAAAAGTATTGATTGTTTTACTCCCAGTAGACAGTAATTATTTGATATTCACTTTGTGAAATTCATGTATATTATTAATGTTACAATAACACTTTCCAAAATAAAAATTGAGCGTGTAAAATTTAATGTTCTTTTACAACAATTTACTTAAAAATTCAGATGTATTTTGATCTGAAAGTAATGCCTGCAAAAAGTGCATTTTTGTTTTATTATTCATTTTAGATCTTAAAATAAAATTTAATAAGGGATAACCCCATATCACTCCAATTAATCCACATGCATGGTCATGATTTGATGAGAATACGTTTTCAAGTGCGTTATTCGTTTTTGAATTTAACTTAAAATTTTCTCGACTCTGTAATGTGAGAGTAATAGAAATAAATTCAGATATAGATCCCTCAAGAAACCATATGAATATTTTGCAGTCAAGGATTGGCGGATGCCAGCAAAACGCATTTAGTTGTTTTATGCGTTTTCCAGCTGAATTAAGATTTTGTTTCTTATGCATGCAATCTTAACAAAATTCTTCTATGCATACAATCTTAAAAGCATTCATATTCATTATCGCAGCAACTTCTAAAAACGGATTTCAAACTATGCTGTATGCTACCTAACATTTTTATTTAGATATCCTCTTTCATTTTATGATCAAATACTTGATTGCTTTATTCTGGTAACGTAGGAAAATTTTTAAAATCTAAGAGCGATAATGTTTTTTTTATATACTTGATTATATCTGAATTTGTCTCTTGTTTCAAACAGAAATCTGTTTACTTGTTTTATATTTACTGTTAAATTTAGGGTTCTGTTCTTAAAAACTGAAAAGGGAACCATTATAAGATCCCTCGTGTGTCTGTATGCCCGTCTGTAATATTTTTGGAAACATTTAGGGGGATGAAATTACAAAAAACAAATATGTGTTTGTCTTTCGTGTTGAATACCATTTAAAATATCTCAAAACGCTGATCTCAAAAATACATTTTTTTTAAATTTTAGGTATTATATTTTTAGAGATACCACCGAAAATGCTTTGCGAAAATAGCCCCACCCCCTTTATTTATTAATCGGCATATATTAAAATTATGAAAAAAATAGGGATGGTAAGGCTTTATTTATGCCTTGCAGGAAAACTACAGTGTTTTTCCTTGTCCACCTAGTTTTTCAGGAAATCGTATTTTATGGGTACTTTCGTAAAAGCTTTACTTTGCAGGTGCTCGAGGTATCTATCGACGCAGAATTGTTCAAGAATTGTTGATAATGATTTAAAAAAAATTTCGTGGGTAAAAATCGTTATTGAAAAATGTAGTGTTACAACTTTGCGATTTCGAAGCGCGTTTGGCACATTACGAAGTTTAATGTTGTTGCATGAAACCGTTTGTACTCGAATAATACTTGCGTTTGACCGATTTATTTTATTTGTCTTTTACATTTTGTGATAATATCTTTTATAAAATTTTAAAATCCCCAAATCCTCCTCCTTTTTTTTTTTCCTCAAAATCGATCAAAAATTCGATTTTTTAAACAATTAAACGAAAGCCTATTTAATTATGAATATTTTGATGGCTCATTTTTATTCATATGTCGCGAAATATTGTAAATTGTATTAATACATTCAGTGGAATTACCCATACAAATTAAAACATTTAATAGCTTTTCTCCATGTTCATAATTTTTTAACTTTCCTGTTTTAAAAACACGAAGGCTTTGTTTATATTTGAGATAGAGGTTTAAACATCTTTGTACATGTTCTGTATTATATATGAGATAAATCTGCGCATGGAATTAACCTTAGTTTTCTTTAAAAAATAAAATTACACACTGTAAAAAAAATGTGTGAAGGTGCTAAACATTTTCTAGGAAACTGGGATTCCAAGAACTTTTCATGTAACGATAACAGGAAAAATCCATGTAACCGATTCTAAAACTTGAGTTTTTGTTGTTACCGTCACAGGAAAAGTTCTTGGAATCCCAGTTTCCTAGATAAAGTGTAGTACCTTTACAGATTTTTTTTTACAGTGCATGAGGATGAGTAAGATTTCGTTGTTTTACACTATATATATATATATATATATATTAGTAGAAAAATTAAATGTAATACTAGACTATCTAAAAATCTATCCACAGTCTTCAGTAATACACATTAAAAAAAATGGGATAAATATCTGATTTTAAAAAAAGTAGTACACTGTAAAAAAAAAATCTGTAAAGGTACTACACTTTATCTAGGAAACTGGGATTGCAAGAACTTTTCCTGTAACGGTAACAACAAAAACTCAAATTTTAGTATCGGTTACATGGATTTTTCCTGTTATCGTTACATGAAAAGTTCTTGGAATCCCAGTTTCCTAGAAAATGTTTAGTACCTTTACAGATTTTTTTTTACAGTGTAGAGATTAGAAAAATAAATAATAAAAAAAATTAAATATGCGATTATTTTATTTTCAATTTTACATTTATTTGAACACTAAAATACAGTGAGTGAACCATTTGAATCATTTTTTTAAATTTTTAATTTTTTTTTTTTTTTTGAAAAAGTAAACTGTTCCCTTAAAAGGCCAAACGACTCTCTCAAAAAGACCCGGATGATAATGTTAAGTCTATATGTGCATTATTTAAAAAATATATTACTCAAATTTTAATATTTTCACATTTTTACCATAGGATAGCTAAGGACGATCTACAACCTGGATAGTTTTTACTTTTTCGATTTTAGTTTCGGATTAAAAAAAAAAAAAAAAAAAAAAAAAAAAAAAAAAAAAAACACTTTAATTTTCGGAAACGATTGACACCGGTTCTGAAATGAAACTATCATATAATTTTTAAAAATGTAACCAAAATCGAAAAACTAAAAACTAGCCCGGTTGTAGATCGTCCTCAGCCATCCTATGGAAAAATATTAAAATTTGAGCGAGATATTGGAAAATAACGCCCCCATAGTCTTAACATTATCACCCGAGTCTTAACAATACCCGAAAAGAACCCTAGTAAAATTGCTAAAAATCGGATATTTTTAAGCACTTTTCCCTTTTAAATAAATAAAAAAAAATGATTAAATCAAAAGTTATGTTTTTATTTTATTTCGTGTTATGTATAAATGATCTAGCTTCATTTTATGAGTTGTGAAAATTATTTAACCCAAGTATAACTTTTAGAATTCGTATTTTCCTAGTATATATTGCTTTACACATACACTGTAAAAAAAATCTGCAAAGGTACTAAACCTTTTCTAGGAAACTGGGATTCCAAGAACTTTTCCTGTAACGGTAACAGCAAAAATTCAAGTTTCAGAATCGATTACATGAGTTTTTCCTGGTATCGTTACATGAAAAGTTCTTGGAATCCCAGTTTCCTACAAAATGTTTAGTACCTTCACAGATTTTTTTTTTACAGTGTATAAATATATAAAAATACTAAAGAATCTACTTAAATCACATAATAAGCTTTAAATTTATTTTCTAATTCGTGCTAAAACCAAAAATAATAACGAGATCTAATTTGTCCTGAAATGTTGTGTCTCAATGAAAAAAAAAAAAAAAAAAAAAAAATTCGGAGAAAAAAGAAAAATAATACAGATCGGGGAAATTCTTCATTATTCTCGTCAGATTCTTTACCTTTTATCACTGGCTTCAGATATTTTCCCGATTTTTTTTCTCTTCTAATTAGTTTTCCCAGTATCCAGCCATTCGGAATAGAACTTCACTTGAATGACTGAGTAACAAATATAATTTCAGGTCTACCATTACCTGCTTTGTAATAATCAATATAAAGTAGATTTTTTTAACCTACTTTTTTTTTTTAACATAGTTGAAAAAATGTTTAGACTTTAGAATGTTTGTTTGTATGTCTGCAGTTCGTCATAATGTAACCGTTACGTGCTTAAACTCTCGTATATATATTCCAGTTGATTTGTATCTTTTAAATATTATTGACGTTTACTACAGTACGATCTCTATTGAATGTTCTGTTTGTAGAATTCCTAATTCGTTCACAGTAACAGTCAAAAGTATTCCGTTACATTACGATCAATCTGGAAAATCGTTTTAAGTTCATTTTGATGATATACGCGATTTCGAAGATAATGAAATCGATAAGTATTTATGGAGTGATTTAAAGCATGATTTGTTCATAGTATGCGGTACAGTGTATTTATTATTCCTTTACATAGCCATATAAAAGAATTATCTTATATAAGTGTCTATGGGGAAAATCATTTGCTATGTTTTTGATTGATGTTACTATGAAAATTGTGTGCATTACTGGGGTACACAGTAAATTGCTTATTGAAATAGGTGGTATGATTTGCTTATATCGTTCATTTACAGGGACACACAAAATAATTTTGTTATAGTAGCAGTTAAAAGCGATAATTGTAGAAGTAAGTTTTTATCTGTGATTTTTGTTTTCAAGTTCTAATACATTTTTGCATAGTACATGATGTGTATACATTCTCTTGATCATATCGCACTTTTTCTACAAAAGTGTCACTACTCAAAATAGGGATTATTTGAATTATGACTGTCATTATACGTGGTTTTCTTTTTTCTATTAATTGCATAAAGCAAAATATGGTGCACTTGAAATTCAGCATCCAGGAAGCAATTGTGTTTGCAACTTATCCATTGACCTGACTACAGACTGAAACAGTTTTTCGCATTTCATGAAAAACGAATTTTTTTTTTTCAGTTTTGACACTTTGTAGTAAGTGTGTTACATACAGAGTTACACAAAGGAATTTGTAAGAATTGCTAATGTTTGAGTAAATTGCTTATGGATTGTTTTTACTTACCCATCATACTTAGTATAGGGTAAGTCTTGCAATCGTTTTGAAAATCAAAAAAAAAAAAATATATTTTTGACGAATTTACACGTTTTAGATAGTGGAGATTCCGAAAAACATATTTTTAGAAAAAAAATCTTGCGTCCGTCTGTCTGTCTGTAAACGCTCTATCTCCCGAACAAATTGAGATAGATACTTGAAATTTTGTATGTAGTGAGTATGTAAGAATGGGACGAAGCCTATTTAATATCAGCAACCTCGATTATCCGGAACTATATTTTTCGGACTCTCGAGTAATTCGTCCTGATGAAAGGTATATAAAAATTTTCGATTTTTTTTTTTTTTTTTTTTTTTTTTTTGAGGAATGGACGTAAAAGGCAATAAAATAACACACATTTTGCATATAAAACGAAGTCGATCGGATTATTAGTTGCCGAGATATTTGTAATCCTGTTTTCCACATTCATCGATTTTTCATGACCCTGTATTTCATTCAAATTTCAATTCAGATGTATATTTTAATTTGAAATGAGACGCTTAGTCCGACGCAGTTAATTGTTAGTTGATAGAATTATTATTTTTGGAGTTATAAGGATGTTTCTTTTACGCAGTTCGGTACTACTTGAGTAGTTTGGCGTTTTATATAATTTGTCGAAATTGGTACATCAGCAGTTCTTTAATATAGCATTACTATGTATATTAACAATATTTAAATTTTGTTTATGAATTGCAAAGCATTGTATAAATAGTTTTCACATGTTTTATTTTCATATACATATCCATGATGGGTAAGTATTACGGTGGCCCCCAACGACTAGTTTATTATGTTATGCCTTGTCCAGCTAAACTATATTTAACATATTATTATAAGTTTGTGGGATGTGTAGAAAGAAAGTTGAAATACAGAGCTACTGAAAAAAGGAATACATTGCCGTTTATGCTGGATAAGTGCTCTTAGTACGTTTTAAATTGTGTTACGTGTTTCATCCGGATAGAAATTTTAGTTATGGTATGTACAAAACATTTTAGATAATACACAAGGCTGTACAAAGGAATTCTGGTGCCTTTCTAACGATTTGCAAAAAGTGCAAAAGTTGAATTTCTTAAAGAAACTAAATTTCAGCATATTGTGTAATATGTATGAAAATCTATAGGTCATATATAGGATTACACGAAATAATTCGACTACTTGTTTTACACTGGAAGGTATCTACTAAAAATAGGATTTTAAATGCGTTATATGTTTTCTAAACTGTTTAATTTAATATCCTCCTTCAACTTCACACTATTTATCAGTAAAGTTCCTGTTACAGATTGCTGGGTAATTTGGAAAGTGTTTCATAAAATATACTTGATGATGATTTTTTGTTCTTGTTTGTCTTAATCCGATTAGTATCCGCATCGTAAAGAATAAAGTAATTTTGTATAAAAGAAAAACAAACAAATAAAAATATCTTTGAGTAATTTTAATAGTCCCATCCTTGAACCTATCCTTAATATCTTCACAAATGTCTAGATTTTCTTCTTTTTCCTAGTCAAAATAACCTATTTTGTGCCAAAAAATTTATTAAAAAATAAAATATACAGCACATACAAAGCCAATATATTTATTTAAAGAACTTTTATATGTTTAATTCATTTGAAAAAAACCTTAAAAGTTTGACAGCTATGTATATTTAATCACAATGTAATATATTATACAATACAAAACCCTTCAAAAATGACGGAATGCTGGAATTTCATTTTCATACAAACAAAAAGATTGGGGGTTTTAATATTGAAAGGTTGGTATTGCAGAAAATCCCCTTTTAAAAAGAACAAATGATCTCTACAAATACAAATGATGAGGATATTTTTTACTCGAAATTCAATTTTAGAAATAGAACAACAATTGGGCAAAACAAATAGCAGTTTTTATTGATACAATAATAATAATTAGCAAAGTGAAACATAAATTCAGAATATTTTGCAAAATTTTAAAATTAGATATTCAAGTTTTTTAATTTTTTTAATATATTATTTTTATAAAAATAAATGAATCTCAAAACGATTGATTCAACAAACCGCTTTCTATGAGGAGTAGATCAAGGGCAGCTATTTTACTCATCGATTACTGAAGTGTTTTGTTCAGTTTCTAAATATGGATTTGGCGCATTCTACCGGAAGTTAATATAAATGAAGGAACTTTTTGTTAAAATGGTAGTTTTTTATAGTAAAAAGGCAGGACGAATTACTTTAATGCACGGACGAATTAAGGGGACAGTGGACCTTTATTTGAGCAAAATCATCCATAGCAAAATCGTCAGAAAAAGGTCTATTTTTTGGGTATAACAGTATCTAAACAGTTTTTTCTTATTAAAATATCATTTATGAAGGTTTTAAAGAGTAAATAATAAAGATAAATGTATTTATATACTTTTAAATCTGTTTTTATCAAAACTAATTTTTCAGCGTTTTTGGATTTTTGAATTGCTCCTTGCGTCTTAATTTTTGATAAATATTTATAAAATTGATAAGGAAGTATCCTGATATTATTTAAAAAGAAATTGTGTAAGCTTTTAAAAATTCGTCTTCATTAAGATAGTCAAATTTTATTTTTTACATATTAAAAGGCAAAATTTTGATGAAAATCGATAAGGAATTTAAAAAAAAAATCTGCAAAATATTAACTATTCAAGAGATTTAAAAATCTTACACAAATTTGTTTATAATATAGTATTAAGTGATAAAAATGTAAAAGCAAGAAAATATTTCAAAAATTAAGACACGAGGAGCATTTTAAAATTTCGTTTAAAAATTTAAATTTTTGTAAAAATAATTACAACTTTTAATAAGATTGGAAATTTTTTGAAAGTATTCTATATGCTTTATCTGAAATGTATATATGCACAAACTTTCATATTGCAATGATAAAAATGAATAAAATAAATTTTTAACGTCCACCGTCCCCTTAACTGACGAATTACCCACGAATGGCAAAAGCCATGCCTCACTCCGGAAAAGACGGCTTATTGGACGAAGGTAGAAGCAGCGCTAAAATATTCTTCACGCTTACTGGCGTTTTCCTTTTATACACATATTTCGATGTCACATAGGTCAAGTCCTTTAAAAATCAGTTTTTAAAAATTTCAGCTATGTAAATTGAAAATTTCATTCCGTACAAATAAAGACCCAAATTATTATTATTATTTCTTTCGTAAAATTTTTATTTAATTATATCAATTTTTGAGAACTTAGATTATATCTGTTTGACGTTTGCGTGCATTGTTAATAAAGTTTATTTCTTACCAAATTTCTTTAAAATGTAAGGAATATACAATACTATATGCTACATATATTATTTACATTAATATAGATAAAATTTCTATTTTTATTATATTAATATTTGAATATATCTTTGCAAAGAAGGCAAAATTTTAATTTAATAACAAAACATGAAAAAAAAAAATCCAGTCCTACTGTATGCAGAAATAATAAATATTGTGTGTTAATTACAACTGAAAAAAAAACCTTATTTATAATGTAAACAAAACAAAAAATCGTATAAATGTTAACCTCTTAAAAATAATGAAAGCTAAACTTAAATTCTATCAAAGAAATTATAATAAAAATATTCGTTTTATTTGTATTGAATGTAATTTTAAAATTATATAAAGGAAGAATTTACAAAAAAAAAAAAAAAAATCTAAAATTCATCATTACGTCCTTTATTTTTTTTAAATAAAACTATAATTTTAATCAGAATCATTTCATCTTTCATTTATATTGATTGCCGATAAATGGCTAAAAAATAATGTTGAAAAGTAAAGCCTAGCTAGTCGATGTGTGGAACGGCTTCCAAGAGTCGTACATTTGATTCTATATTTGGAATTCGTGGTTTTCAAATGTCGTAAAATTACTACACTGTAAAAAAAATTCAAGAGGTAACTAAAAATTTTTTAGTAAATTCGTATTCCACAGAATTTTTTAGTAACCATTACAAACTTTTTTTTTGCAAGTGAAACAAGCATTTCTTTTGTAAACTGAACAAAAGAATTTTTTGTATAACTAACTTAAAAATTTTTAGTATGCGCCACCAAGCAAATTTTAGTAATAGCTCCAAAATTATTTTTAATAACCATTACGTGCGCCCGAAGGGCAGGAGTTTCCTTCGAGCTGCATCCAGACTTCTGAAGCGGAAGATTTTCGGCAAAACAGCAATTGATGGCAGCACCAAACATTGCAAACGGCTCCGACAGGATTTTCATAATCCTTTTACTAACGAGTACTTACACTACATACATTCGGGGGCATATTTGGCGTTGGCCAGTATCGAAAACGGGACCTTTTAGTCTGGAGTCCGTTACTATAACCACTATGTTATCAAGGCCATACCATGTAAGTTTTAGTAGTAGTTATTAAAAATATAAAACTATTAACTGTTCGTTGCTAACTTTTTTCTAGTAATTCTTACAGATTTTCTTGTAACCGATTAAGATTACTAAAAATATTTTAGTACTTACAAGGATCACTAAATTTTTTTAGTAGATCGACCCTTTTTTTCACAGTGTACTTATAAATGTAAACAAAAGGAACAAACGAATTATTATAAAATTAAAGACTTTAATATGTGTTTACAAATATTTTAAAATAAGAATCAGAATCGGCTGTTATCTGTATTTACTAATGAATCGCTCAGTTTTTTACTTCTTTCTAGATATGGAATTTGTGTTTCTAAATGGCAACAATGTTCCTTTGTTTATATCGGTAATCTGTTATTGGTAACTGCTGGCAACTGGTTATTTTTAAAAATTATAACTGCATAGTTTTTGAAGATTTTAGAGAAAATTATGAAGAATAGATCTGATACAACGTAGATTATTATAAATCGAAATTTGCATTGCTTACAACATCGATATGATTAACCTTAACATCAGCGCGATATGCTTTTCCGCGAAGATGAGCAAGACCCGGTATTGTCACCTTAACGTAATACATAAATAAATATTCATTTTTAACTACAAATTAAATCTGTGATTAATTATTTTTTTAAATACAATGCTTTAATTGGTATAATATCTTCAGAATTTATCTTTTGCATTGTATTAAAACCAGATTTAATTAAACTCCAAATACGCCTCAGTGATATTTTTTTTTTCTAGTAGAGAAAGAAAACAATAGAGGCTGAGAAAATTCTTCATCAAAATTATCACCACATTCTTTACCTTTCTTTTACCATTAGCCACAGATATTTCCCGACTTTTTCCCCCATAATTAGTTTTCTATCATTCACTCATTCGGAATAAAACTTCGTTTGAAAGACTCTGTAACGAATATCTTTTCCGAATATCTTTCTTCTTTATCCGCTTTTCTTCATAGGGGAGACAATACAGTTTACTTTTATCTTAAATTGGGAATTATCTGCATCATAAAGAAGTAATTTATTTGATCTAAAGAGCAAAACACACACACATACAAACTATCAGAGACGGATTTAATCGCAGTATAATGTAATTTTATACTCTATTTTAAATATAACTGAACCAGTGAGAGTATCAGAGAGTACGTATGTCAATATTTTTTTAGTACCTTTCATATTATTGTGTATTTCAAAGTCCTGTTAAAAACATTTTAAAGTTAAAGTGACTTGTTTACTTGAAAAGAATTAACTCTTAGTGTTTTTCGACAGGTTTAGGTTAAATGCAATCAAATACCATCTGGAGAAGTAAATTGTGATAAAAAAAAATAAACACCCCCCTACTAACTCCGCAAAAAATTAAAGTAGAAGAAAATTACTGTTACCAAATGAAGAAAAGAAAGTCTACTTTTAAATGATGTATATAAAATTTTTTAAGGAGGCCATCTATATATTAAGATGAACTCTAACTTTGTATTTTTCAATAGCAGTACCCAATTCTGACAGCATCAATGAACGTCGCACCCTAAACGATGCAAAGTGGTTTGCTTGCTAAATGCAAATAATTTTAATGCGTTTGTAAATTCCTCGTTTCATGAATGCTTAAATACACAATACTTAATTAATTTAAACTTAAATCATAATGTGATGTATTCCTGTTTGTCCTGAAAGTCTACTTTTAAATGATGTATATAAAATTTTTTAAGGAGGCCATCTACATATTAAGATGAACTCTAACTTTGTATTTTTCAATAGCAGTACCCAATTCTGACAGCATCAATGAACGTCACACCCTAAACGGCGCAAAGTGGTTTGCTTGCTAAATGCAAATAATTTTAATGCGTTTGTAAATTCCTCGTTTCATAAATGCTTAAATATGCAATACTTAATTAATTTAAACTTAAACCATAATGTAATGTATTCTTGCTTCTTTAAACTTATATAAAACATATAAGTTGTTTGTTGTTGCAGGTATTTAATTTCACATTTTTTCACTGATTGGATAAGTTATTTTAAAAGTAACTGCCTGATTAAGAGCGCTATCATTATACATTTCAATAATGAATGAGTCGCTTTTCAGTTTTTGTCACCGACATCAAAAAATTTAAATTCAAACTGACTGTGCTTAAAATTGAAGATTGATTTTGAGTTTGAATTAATTTTAATCAGTTTAAATCATATTAATAAAATCTTTACATTTTATTACATTTATGTCATGAATGTTTATGACAATACTATAGTTTTAAATATATGTCATATTTTAAAGTTGTAATTAATTGAGCTAGTTCAGTATGAAAAGTAGAACATTTTTTTCTTAAAGAGCATTTAAAAATGGAATTATTATTATTTTTTTAATTGTTGTTATTTTGATATTCCGTGGGAATGTTTTTGTAATCATTATTCATGACAAGAATTTTCTGTATTTTTTTTTTTTTTAATTTTTCTGTGTACAAGGTTATGGAAACTTTCCTTGTAAACAAATAGACTCACCTTTAATTCAGATCTTATCTTTAGATCTTAGCAGCTAATTGTTCAAACACATTAAGGCCTTTATTGGTAAATGGTTTGATGTCGAATGTTAGTTAAAGACAGACAACTTTAACCCTCTAAGCGTTTGGTCCGTAAAATTCCGTTCACTAAGCTCCAGGTTTCACTGTAATATAAGCAAAGTTTAAGATATTATAATTCTATAAATTTAATGAATTTTCAAAGCATTGAAGAATGATTAAGACCCTCAAAAATTACATTTATATTCCTAAATAAGATTTTTTATGTAATATTGAAAGAATCATATTTTATTAGCATCTAAAACAAAATGCAGAGAAAACAACATTACAATTTTACCCATTTGCAAGACGCTTGGAGGGGTGGCCAGTGTGTATTCTAAATCATTTTGTGCTACTTCCGTTTATTTACATATCTTTCATTACCGAACACAGGTATTTCCTGCCCCCTCCCAATCTATATAATTTTTCCTATTACTCAACTATTATTAATGTAACTTCATTAATATAACTGTCACCTTATCTGTTTTTATTAAATTAAAATAAATTTCAGGGTTCTTATTATCTTAAATTGGAGGCGTAGAGAAGTTGTTTCGTATACAGTTTGTATTCTCTTATTGCAACCTTGCGCACGGCTGTGTTGTTCTCTATTGAAATTACTCTTGTTTGTTTGTTCTATAACTTGCCCCTCCCCCCCTCCACCCTTTCATTTACTTTTTTTCCTTTTTAATTACAGCTTGATTAATTGAGGGTATTACATACTTTTATTGTTCCATATTTCATGAAATCCTTGATATGGATTTTATGCTACTTGTTTTATTGCACTTTCACATTGCACTCGTCTTAAAATATAACATAGTTATCAGCACTAAAATTTCACATTCTTTATTTTAAAAGGCAGCTTTACATTTCAGTTTCTCCTCGCAGAGGGCAGCAGTACGATGCCGTATTTATTGTTTCTCGTTTATTTTAATTTTGCTGACTCATGTTAGCTTGTGCAGGATGTCATGAGTGTGCATGAGTAGTTTTCTGGTGTGATACAGGTCCTGGATTTTGTTTTTGTTTTTATTTTTCATTTCGTTTCTTGATTACTTTTTAGGTGCGTTCGTAATTATGTAAATACGTAGCACCTATTGTTGTCGCTCAGTCCGTCCGTCTGTCTGTCTGTCCGTCCGTCTGTCTGTCTGTCTGTCTGTCTGTCCGCATATAACAACGCAAAAACTACCCAACCGAATCGTTTGAAATTTAAAATACATAATTATTACACAATTTTGTCGAGTCATTTCAAATTTTATGAAAATCGGATGGATAGATCAATTACAGGGACAATCAAAAGGATTCCGTTACATTACGGTCAATGGGAAAAAAGTTTCAAATGCATTTTAATCGTTTGAAATTTAAAACGTATATTTATTGCATAATTTTGTCGAGTCATTTCAAATGCTATAAAAATCGGATGAATTGATTAATTACAGAGAGGATCAAAAGTATTCCGTTACATTACGGTCAATGGGGAAAAAAGTTTCAAATGCATTTTAATGGTGTTACACTCATTTGACTATAACAGAATTGACATGAATCTATGAAATATGTACTAAAAATACATTTTGTATAATCTGTGATGCAAAGAATATTTATTAATAAATTACAGGGCCACATAAAAGTATTCCACTAAATAATGTTATACGGGGAAACATTGTTTCGGGCGGGCTTTAATTATATTAAACTACTTCACATTTTATGAATAAGATATATGTTAATGAAGTATAATAAAAATTACTCCCTGCATATTTACAGGAACACAAAGATTTCGACCACTATACTGTATCCAAAGTACGCTCTACTATATCAGCAAGATCTGAATATTTTAAAACTTCGTTATCAACGAACGCACCTTATTTGCTACGCTTTACGTGCAATTTCCAACTTGTTTGTTTATTTATTTGCTTATTTATTTCCTTCCTTTTTTCTGCAATTCGTGTGTATAATTATTATATTTATCCAATGGATAACATTGTTTCTTTCAACTGTTTTGGCTACTCCGATATGTTATAAGGTGCTAAATATTGCCCTTTTTAAGCATATTGCTGATAATAATCGACAAAATAACATCTCTTTTTATGAATTAATATGTATGGTACCTCAGAAGAGTCTATATGCTATTCATAGTTTTAAGGCTTCTGCATTTTTTTGTATATCCTTTTATTTATTTATTTATTTATTATTTTCCTATTTTATTTTTACATTTTAATTTCAATTTTATCATTATTACATATAATTACATAATATTACATATTATTATTATATATGAGAAAATCATGCGACCAGCATAGATTATGAAGCACTTTACGACACATTCAAAGCATTGTAACAAATCTTTACAGTTTATTAAGGTGATAGACAATGTATAAAAGATATTTTTTGTTCAGTTCTGCATTTGATCTATAGATTTGTTGGCATGCTACATAGTATTCCCAAATTTAGTCCAGTAAAGTGCATAGAAAAGTTGAAAATTTCTATTTGGGAATTTCCGCCAGTAAACGGAAATGTAGTTGAGAGATTTTGTGCAGTCCCGTATATGATTTTTAGAATTTATATACACCAAGTAATATTCAAAAAATAGTTGATAACCGATTTATAAACGAGTATCACAGATGAAAAAGCACTTTTAGCAATTAAGTGTTTCAATTGTTTAATTATTTTTCATTTTCTTTTTTAGACAAATTCTTTTGCATGTCCCTATAAATGGACAATAAATTCTATGCGTACCCTATTCTAGAGTGAGCACTCTCAGCACTCTTCATTAATATATATAAAATTAATTTTTTTTAAATAGTATAATATCATTAATATAAACCGCTAGCGATCTTTTCCCCAAAGATTGTTATATTATGGAATTCTTTTGAGTATCCCTGTAAATAAAAGGCAAATGTTTCAAACTTCATTTTCAATACCGAACATACGTAATGTTAGTAACATATATACATTTCATTGCAAACTGACTAAATTTACGTGAGATAGAACACAGTCTGTGAGACAGACGGTCAGACAAACCAAACTCTAAAACACTTCAAACCTAATTTGGAAAGTGTTAAAAAAGAGAGAATATTTAAGAGCAACATCTTCGAACCTATCAGAAACTTAATTTCAGAATAAAAGATTGTTATATACTACATTTTAATTATCATTAAACCAAAGATTAAAATGTAAGTAAAAAAATATCTGCTTTGACTTGGTTAATATATTCAAAATATAATCTTTTATGTCAAATAAAAACTTAAAATTATAATGCAATACTTAGTTTGATTTAAAAAACCCGAATGATATAACTTTTCAGGCAAATAATAAAATGAAATAAATTGCAGTCTAGTAATATCCATCATCGTAATTATAATAGAATTCTTTATCTTTATTTTATACCGTCACATGTAGCACCTGTTGTTTGTTTTTCCTCTCTAATTAGTTTTTTTTATTGTACAGATAATTGGAGTAAAACATCGTTTGATTAACTCCGTAACGAATATAATTTGCCGCATTTATTTATAATTTTCAATACTGGTAATTTGTTAAAATGTATCTTATAATTCATATTAAATTATTATAATGCGATTTTATTTGACTGAAAAAAAATATCCGAATGATAAACCTTTTCAACCAAATCTTCTTCTAAAATAATAAAGAGACAAGTTTTTGAGTGCGTAAGCGCTTTCTGAAGAGACCGCTGAAAGTAAAGTTACAAAAATTTGCAGGGAAGGTACTTCTGTATTTGAAGTTTTGCACCGCGAAGCCCGATTTGCGATTTTTTGATATAATATTTTAGTCGATTTTTAACGTTCTTTTTATGTTTCGAGGCGATTTTTCCACATTAGTGAAAGGAATATGATTTCATTCTTTTAACATAGTAAATTTAGTTATTATTTCAATAAACTTATTCGGAATTCACGCAGCAATTTTTGAATTTTTAATGGCGTTTTAGTCATTTTTCGAATTTTGCGGCTATTTTTTGACATTAAGAAAAAAGAAAAATTGTTTCAAACTTTTAGCCTAATTTATTAAATTTTGTCTAATTTAGAACGATTTTTGAATTTCATCGATTTTTAATGCGATTTTCGAAGTAAGTTTTAAAGATGTTTCAAGTTTTTGTGCTTTTAGAATCGATTTTTTTCCATTTTTGTCATTATTATAGATTTTTTTATGCATCATAGTTATCACTGAGCCGAGCAACGCCGGGCAAATCAGATAGTAATGAAATAAAACAAATTACAGTCTAGTAAAATTCATCATTATATTTATCATCAAATTATTTATTTTTATTTTATCACAAGTTAGTGTATAATGCCTGAGATTTTTGTTGATTCCTCTAATTAGTTTTCCTACTATACAGATATTCGGAGTAAAACTTTCTTTGGATGAATCCGTAACGAATAAAATTTCAAGATTTTCTTATCTGGTTTGGATAATGAAAAAAAATGCTAGTTAGTAATTCCTTGGCAAAAGAAAAATAATTTCTCCTCCCCCCCGTAAAAAACAAAGCTAATAAACAACAACAAAAGATAAAACCTTGAGAACGTTTTAGAGCAGTATCTGTGAACTTATCAGTGATATAGTTAATCTCAGTGTAATACAGTTTTATACTCTGCCTTAATTATCACTAAACAGAGATGAAAATATATAATATGTCTGTTTAAAGAAAATCAGTATCCTTTACATTTTTTTTATCTGAGCATTTTAAAATATTGTTACGAATTTTGTAAATAGTTAGTGTTTGTACTGTAAAATAATGTAAATAATCTTATTAAGCTCCATTCCTTTACTAATATTAGTTTTTGTTACATTGTCTCTGTAATCAAGCAAACTTATCCATTATTTTCAGTGTATGTCTACGGCAGATTGGCGAAATAATAAAGATATCGCCAAGTTGGCGTCACTTTTGGCGACTAATTTTGGTCGCCAAATTTGGCGATATATCGCCAAGTTGGCGACAAACTTGGCGATTGTTGGCGATGGTAACCCTTTCCTGTCTATGGTAACCCCTCTTAGATATACTGATACATTGTTTGTTGTTCCGTGGATTTTTCGAGATGGTTCTAGAAATTTCCCGCACATGCTGCGAGCCTATATAAGAAGAGAAGCGATGCGAGCTGTTGTTATTATTTACCAGTCAGTCATTGAGTGAACAAGGCGTTTGTTAAGCGAGTTTGCTTGAGTCTTATTTACGTTATTTCGAATGTGATTTAGTGTAGAGACGTTGTATAAAGAGTCTCTGGAACCTATATCTGCACTTATACGATAGATTTGAACAATTATTTTTGAATATCTAGAAATATTTGTGAGTTTCGAGGACTCTGTTGTTCTGAAGTTCTGTAAATAAATTATTTTCTACTTTTCTAAAAGACAAGAGTTTGAAGTTGTCTAACCATAAGATCGAAAGAACCCCATATACGCTGCAACAATATATTTTTGGCATAATATATTAAAGACTGAATGAAAAAAAAGTCAAATTAATTAATTTTTTTTGGAAAATTTTAAGTAAATTTTAAAATGCATGTTCTGGAACATTTTTAAACATTTTAAGCTAATTTATATTTTAAACTATTCGTAGAATGCTTATAATTTTAAGCATCGGATTTATCATAAGTTAACTAGTTTTGAAGAAAATAAATATCTGCATTGACTTGGTTAATATATTCAAAATTCAATCTTCTTTGTCAAACTTAACATTACAATGCAATATTTTTTATTTGACTAAAAAACCGGAATAACAAAACTTTTCAGGAAAGCGAAAAAAAAACAAAATATAATCTAGGAATGTCCATAATCGTAATTATCATCGAATCTTTCTTTTATCACAAGTCACATATAGTACCTATTGTTTGTTTTTTTTTTCTCTCAAATTCGTTTTTCTATTGTACGAATAATTGAAGTAAAACATTCTTTGGCTGACTCTGTAACGAATATAATTTGCCGAATTTTTTTACAATTTGCAACACTGGTAATATATTAAAATATATCTTCTAATTCATATTAAAATATTCTAACGCGATTTTATCTGATTGAAAAAAATACCCGAATGATAAAACTTTCCAGGAAAATAATGAAATAAAACATATTACAGTCTAGTAAAATCCATTATCATATTTATCATCACGCTATTTATCTTTATTTTATCGCAAGTCACAGATAATGCCTGACATTTTTGTTGTTTCCTCTAATTAGTTTTCCTACTATACAGGCATTTGGAGTAATACTTACTTTGAATGACTTCGTAAAGAATATAATTTCAAGATTTTCTTATCTGCTTATGGATAATGAAAAAAAAAAGTTGCTATTTTGTAATTCCTTGGTAAAATAGAAAGCATTTTCGCACTAAAAACAAAGCTATAAACAACAACAAAAGAGAGAGAGAACATTTAAAAACAGTATCTTTGAACTTATCTGTGATATAGTTAATCTTAGTGTAATACAGTTTTATAATCTGTCTTAATTATCACTAAACAGAGATTAAATAATATAATATGCTACTTCAAAAAAACTCAGTATCTTTTAATTTTTTTTAAATTATAGCATTTTAAAATACATTTCGATATAATAATAAAATACTCAATGGGAAAAAATTGATTCTATCAAGAAATGGTTCTTTTTATCACTGTGTAAAAAATTTTCACTGGTAAAATTCAAAAAAATTAATTTTTTTGGAAAAATTCAAGCAAATTTTAAAATGTATCCTCTGGTGCAATTTTAAACATTTTGAGTTAATTTACATTTTAAACTATTCTATAATTTTAAGCATATATTTATCATAAGGTTATAAATTTGCAAGAAAATAAATTAAGTGTACAAATATGTGTAAAATTACATAAACTGAATTCATTTTACATTTTTATGTATATATTTTTATTTTTATTTTAATGTAAATCTGATACTGAGCTTTATCAAATGAAACACGTGGGAAAAAATTACAGTCATTTGAAAAATATGCATAAAAGACTTATCACTTTACACATGCCCATTCCTCATAAAAACACAAACTGAGAAAAATTTATTTTAAGGAAAGCGGATTGTGGCATTTAAAGGGACAGCGGTATAATAAAATTGTTTTAAAAACTGTATTTGTTATACTCAGATCTTTACGAAACGTCATCAGAATATGCTAGGGATAATAAAATTTAATTTAAAAAAAAATAGAAAATCGATATGTTCATATTTTTTTGCCGAATGAAGGGCATGGAGTCATCTTAACTTAGAAATTTCGTTGAAAATATATCTTCTGTTTCGAATTAAACTGAATATCAGAACTGAATATTCAAACTAAACTGCTGTTTTATTTAATCAAAAATGCGATGAAAATTTCTGAAATAAATGAAAATAACATTCTGGGAATATCTTTCATCATAATTATCATCAGGTTCTTTATCTTTCTTTTATCTCAACCGCATATATCACCTAACTTCCATCTTTCCTTTAATAAATTTTCTTTTTATTCAGCCATTCGGAATAAAACTTTCTTTGGACGACTCCGTAACGATTTTCTTTTCTTGCCTTGTTTGTCTACCTTTCTACATCAAAAAGAAATTGGAGATAGCTTTTATGCTAAACTAAAACGTTGCACTAGTCATTGAAAAAGTCCCGGATGATAATGTTAAGTCTATGGGGGCGTTCTTTTCAAATATCTTGCTCAAATTTTAATATTTTTACATGATTTTTTTCCCTATAGGATAGCTGAGGACCATCTTCAACCGGGCTAGTTTTTACTTTTTCGATTTTTGTTATAAGGTACCCTGGGGTAATAACGCCACCTTAAGGTTCTACCAATTTTCCCGGCTTAGTTTTAGATTGTATTTTTCAAACAAGTATAGGATCTGATACAGCAACTCATTGACTATCTATATAAAATAAAATAATTTAACAGATATGTATTCATAACATGTAATGGCGTTTTTTTCTTGACCAATGCTGTTTGGCGTTATTACCCACCTGTATGGGTAATAACGCCATGCAAACAAAACTATGAAATAAGATGGAATAATTGCATGTAGATAGCCCTGTTCTAAAAATACAAACTCTACAAACTTAGAAATTGACAAATTGCATTCTAAGCTATTGAAAATGTTCAATTTTTTGTGAAAGTGTAAGGAAAATAAAGGTGTGGTGTGGGAGGAGGGGATGAGGCAAAAGAATATCAGACCGTGAGCTTCTTTTTGCTTAAAAAGGACCGCTTAAATGAAAATATGAGAAACATTGGACAGTTTTAACTGTGTTTATTTGAATCAGTATTTAGGATGTAGCTCGGCCACTGTATGGAATCAACCAGGGTATTAAAGTCAAGGATTGGCGTTATTACCCCGGTATAGTTATTGCGCAGTACATTTTAAATTACAAATTATCTCGAGAAGATATCCAAAATCTTCAACAACATTTTAAAAGTACATGAAATGCACTACAAATTTATCTAATTAACAAAGTATTTCCGGATAAAAAGATAGTCTTCACATCACAAAACGTATCTTGCAAATTTTAGATCAAGCGTTAATTTTAGTTGTTTGTAAAAACAATAAGACCTAAAAATGAAACAAATTAACTTGAAGCTGTTTTTTCCGATTTATATGACTCAAAACCCTTCGGCGCAGAGCACATGGGTGTCATTTACCTGATTATTTCATAATTATGCAAAATATAAGCGCTTGGCGTTATTACCCCAGGGTACCTTATATTTTTTTTATATTAGCATAGTTTAAATTTCAGAACCGGTTGAAACCACTTCCGAAAGTTAATGTATCTTTTCTAAAAAAAATCTGCATCTAAAATATTAAACCATTATTAAACCTTTCGGAATACTATTTTTTTTCGACTAACTCTTTAACGAAAACATTTTCTTTTATCTGATGCTTAATATGGAAAATCAATCGCAGATGCATATTTTTTTTTTCTCAATTTGAGGGATATTTAATATTAAAATATAACTATGTTTACGGTCGCCATTGTTGCTAAATGCCAAATGAATGTCACCAAATGAAAATTTGAAAATTACAGACTTTCGCGAAGGAATTTTATTAAATCAATATACAAATAAATTTAAAATATAAGAACGAATAAATATTAGGTATACATTGGAATAAAAAAATAAAACGAAAATTTGCTGTAAGAATGAAAAGAAAAATATCACATAAAATTGTTGTAAGCATGATTATTATTATTATTATTATTATTATTATTTATTTTAATTATACATAATTTTTATCTGCTTGTTGATTACTTTCTAAACTTTATCTTCAAATTCTCTTTATTATTGGACAGATACACCTGACTTCTGTGCTTGACATCGGCTTCCCGTTTATAAGTTATCGTTAATATACAAGAACCAGATAGTATGAGGAAATTTACAACACCAGAGAATTACACGTGGAAGCTCCACAAAGAATGCGCAAACGAGCCAGTGGGAGTTGAACCCGCAACATAATTACACTCTCAAGCGATTAGTGGTGTGGTGCATTAACCACGTTGACTACCCCAAAATATTCGTAGAACTGTAATGTTCAATAAACAAGTTGCAGAATGTTGTCCCAGGAACCTTTAAAAAACTACCAGAAATAAATCTGGTTTTTTATTTATTTACATTATTTTATTAATTATACCTCACAGCTAGTGAGCGTTTGTGACATCACTTAAAACTGACCAGTTGTTCGTAACTATGCATCGCAATATTTTAAAAATCATTTTTCTTTTTCAATGTGATTGTGTCGCTGTTTAAAGATGTAATTTTTATTCTGATTGACGAAATAACTAATAAATCAGCAACAGTTAATTAACTAATCAAATGTGGTAATATTAATACATGCTTCTATTTCATCGTGTGACTATTTCGAGAAAAATGCAGCATTAGCGCCACCGGTTTGAGGATTATTTACACCAAAATCTAATCAGCAACAACTTATATAAATTTCTAAATAAACCTGAAATTGGATGAAAATCCATGCATTAGTTTTTGAAATAAACCTATTATGAATTTCGTAAAAAAATCTGCATAGCAACGCCTTCTGTCAGGCGATTTACTCCAAAAAGTATTCAGGATAAACGTATATCAGGGACTAATTGAATCTGAATTTTGATGAAAATTCATGTATAGCTCTTGAAATACAGCTATTGCGGATAAAATGAAACATAGCTGCGTTACCAGTAAGCCGTTTTATACACACATAGACACACAAAAAAATACTGATTTATATCAGGGATTAATTAAAGCTCATGTTTTATGAAAATTTGTGAACTACTTCTTAAGATAGAGCTACTGCAATAATTCTGAATAATGCAGTATAGCAGTTTCAGAAATTAGGCGACACGCGTAAAAAATAATCAACACTAAATTATATGAAAAAAATTTTGAGTATGAACTTTTATGAAAATCCATGCATTAGTTTTTGAGATACAGCCATTGCGGAAATTGAGTAAAATAATGTATCACAGCGTCACATGTTGAACGATTTTCACCAAAAACTAATTAGCTCCAATGTAACTTACTAAATCAAAATTTTTATTAATTTCTGTTCATTAGTTTTTGAGATTGAGCGCCCACAAAATTTGTGTTACTTACGACAGACAAAGTCACAGACTCATAGACAGGCATTTCTTAAATACATGATTTAGGGTTTTCTTGTCCCTAAAACGAGTAAATCCGCCGAAAGCCAGAAGTCTAAAATTTTTACGAATCCAATATTCCTTTTTGTACTGATTGAAGAAAATAAAAATACCGATATTTATCGTGTGTGGGTTATGCCTATTCTTCCATTGTAAAATCTGCTCTAGAGCACACACTAACGTCCAGAACTGTTATTAAAAAGTGTCAATTGCCTTAAATATGCTAAATTCGAAGCCAAGTAAAACTTGAAAAGCATCTCATTAATGCAAGACTAAAATTTGTATCGTAACATTTTCTTAAATACTGTTTAATTCAAATACTTTTCTCCGAAAAGGATTTCTATGACTCCGGGGGTGAGACATTATGGAATTCCAGTAGAAAAATTGCATTTTTTGACCGTTGAAAACACAAAATTCTAAATCTTCCGGGGAGACATTTGATTGCTTCAAGGGGAAACGTCACTTCCAGGACACCCACTGAATTCAACACTGGTCTTAAATGCAACCTTTGTCAAAAATTCGTTTTTACTAATGAAAAACATTAAATCCTGATGAACTAGGTAGTTTTGATATAACTGGCATGATTTACAAAGTGGTCATACCTACTTTCAAGATCTGTGCAAAGTGTCCAAGTACAACTTGAGTGATAACAGTTTTGCAAGATAATCTGGGCAGGCTTTAATTCAAAAAACGAAAACATGTCTGCTTTTCACCAAGTCAAAGATGACAGTTCAGATATTCACGGTAATCATTCTATTTCATTTAAAGATGAATAAATATCAATCAGAATTTTTTGTTGCTTTATAGTAACGCCTCTATTCACAAAGATTTGTTAACTTTAGATTAGATGTCTGAAAATAACATTAAAACTTTGGACTTTCCAGTCAAAACTACTGACGTAAATTCAATGGAAAAGTTGTGGGGAATCTTGGTTCAAGTTTATGGGAACTGAAATATATTTGATTTGATTGTTTAGCCAAAAGCAACCATTTTGGAAACAAGAAAAGAAATATGCATTTCCACAAGCAAAAACTTTTGCAAATCCTCGCAAAATATGTAGGGGACGAATTTTTTTATTTCCTTTTTCAACATTATTGTAATTTTAAATAAATTAGAAACTCTACATAACTTTAATATTTATAATTTTTAATTATATTCCTTTTCCTTTAAAGTAAGAGATTTACCTTATCTTTTAGAGGCCCTAAACTCACCACTGTACAGTTAACCACAGTTAAAATGAATTTATACTCTGTTTGAACAGTTATTATATCCGTGATTAACACATTAATATAAAATATAACGCTTTAACTTAAGTTACATATTTAAAAAAAAGTTCTAGTCTGAATTAAAATTATACATTAAGTAAACACAATTTAACTAAACAAAACTTTTTTGAGTTGAGATTGGAAAGCTATTATACCAAAATTAAACATTTTTTAGAGGAAATAAAATTATAATTGTAAATAATAATAATAATAATGTAAAAATATACATTTTTTAAACAAACAATGGAATTTTTGAATTCTGATATTCATAATAATGACAAAACTGCAATAATTTCTTTAAACTAGTATCATTCAATTAAAAACTATACTTATGTAAATGGAATGCATAATTTATTTCATTCCAAACTTCAGACATATTGGCTCAAGTTTTACATTAGGTCGATTGGTAGTTAATCATGTAACTGAAAAACATTTCAACAGAGATATGATATAACAAACAATAGCATTTAATAAAAATTCTTAGGCTGTGGAAAAAAAAACCTAAACTTTTAAAAGCAGGCTTTGCTTCTTTCTTCTATTTTGTAATATAAAGTGAAAATAATTTTCAATTAATACAAATAAATGGGAAAAAATATTTATTATTTAATATTCTCTAAGAAAATATAATTTATTTGGTAAAAACAGGCATGAAAAATATATTTTTCCAACTTTTCCGTTTTTTTCCGCCACTTATATTTTTCCGGAAAATTTACATCTCTACTCTAATCCTGATGAACTAGGTAGTTTTGATATAACTGGCATGATTTACAAAGTGGTCATACCTGGTACTTTCAAGTTCTGTGCAAAGTGTGCAAGTACAACTTGAGTGATAACAATTTTGCAAGATAATCTGGGCAGGCTTTAATTCAAAAAACGAAAACATGTCTGTTTTTCACCAAGTCAAAGATGACAGTCGAGACATTCACGGTAATCATTCTATTTTATTTAAAGATGAATAAATATGAATCAGAATTTTATGTTGCATCAAAGTAAACGCTTCTATTCACAAATATTTGATAACTTTAGATTGGTTGTCTGAAAATAACATTAAAACTTTGGACTTTCCGATCAAAACTACTGACTTAAATTCAATAGAAAACTTGTGGGGAATCTTGGTTCAAGTTAATGGCAACGGAAATCTATTTGATTCGATTGTTTAGCGACTAGCAACCATTTTGGAAACATAAAACGAAATACAGATTTCCAAAAGCAAAAACTTTTGCAAATCCTTGCAAAAAAGCGGAATTCATCCAAGTGGGTGTGGGGGGGCTGATTTTTTATTTCCTTTTTTCAACATTATTGTAATTTAAAATAATTAAGAAATCTTACATAGCTGTAATTTTTATAATTTTTAACGATATTCCTTTTCTTTTAAATTAAGAGATTTACTTTATTTTTAGACGCCCTAAACTCAGCACTGTACAGTTGATCATAGTTTAAATTAATTTATACTCTATTTGAAAACCATTATACCCGTGATTAAAACATTAATATAAAATATAACGCTTTAACTTAAGTTATATATTTATTAAAAGTTCTAGTCTGAATTAAAATTATACATTAAGTAAACACAATTTATAAATTGCACAGTTTATAAAATTTACCGTTTTTTTCTGACATAGAATACAACACAATCTAAGAAAATTTTTTTAAGATAATTATCATCGTGTCTTTACCTTGCTTTTACCACTATTCACTGATATTAATTGACCTTTTTATCTTCTAATTAGTTTTCTTATTATTCTTGTATTCGAAATAAAACTTTCTTCCAACGGATATGTTTTATTGTCTCTATTTATCCGCTAACCAACAATGAAAATAAATTGTAAGCAATTTTTATCTTAAATTGAAGAGTATCTTTCGCGTCAAACGTAAAACTATTTTCTCTAAAAAAATAAGAATCGCGAAATGATTTATAACATATCGTTATAAGTGTTGGTTATATATACCGGGTGATCCAGAAGTTTCGGGAGTGTTAAAAAGTTAATAATTAGGAAACTATGTATAATACAAAGGTTCTGTTTTCAGATATATGCTCAGAAACATGTGGGATTTTTGTTTAGAATGAATTTTTTTAAATATATATAGTTACCATTTTTATCAACAGGTGGCGCTGTTGTATAAGACTGAATGTACCTATACCATGCGTTATATAGACACATGAGTTCATTGCGAAACTTCTTTTCTATGATATTGATGAGATTTCGTTTTAAGGGTGGTTTATATTCAAACATTTTTTGTAAGGTTAATGAAATTGCATTGTAAGGGAAATTTGATACAAAATTTCATGAGCAAACTGCAGTGTTTAGACATTGTCTAGACTATGTTTAGACACATCTTTGTATGTCGCGTTGTTTTCATATCGTACAATACGTCAGGTTAAAACTGCAAAATAATCGATGGCCATTGCAAATGTGAAATGCTATGGTCAGCAAGGTTTGAGAAAAAGGCCCATTGGAAGATCGTAATTTAAACAAGAGATCCCAAATGTCTGTTACAATCGTAAATTAGGTAGGATTCTATGCCAATACTCTGTAGAAATCACCAGTTCATGGTGAGTGCAGTAAACTTGTGATATCACGATGAACTGAAATTTCTTCTGGAATTTCTTTCTGCTCTGAGGATACTGTGCACGCTGTTTTGCATCGGCTCACGGCGGTACTTATAAGCCATGAGCGTCATGATTAAACTTTGTAACCCTTGGACACTAATTCGTTCTTTTAAATGAGCTGTATCATACTATAAAAACAATACTATCAATTTTAGCGCCACCTGCTGTCAAAAAGTTCAACTAACATAATATGTTTTTTTCATCGAAAAAACAAATCCCACAAGTTTCTCAGCATTTCTGTGAAAACCGCATACTTCTATTGTTTATGGTTTTCTAATTATTAGCATTTCAAAAGTCCCGGGACTTCTGGATCACCCGGTACTTCATAGCGATATAATGTAAGGTACCCTGGGGTAATAACGCCACGTTAAGGTTCTACCAATTTTCACGGCTTAGTTTTAGATTGTATTTTTCAAACAAATATAGGATTTGATACAGCAACTCATTGACTATCTATATAAAATAAAATAATTTAACAGATATGTATTCATAAAATGTAATGGCATTTTTTCTTGACCAATGCTATTTGGCGTTATTACCCACCTATATGGGTAATAACGCCATGCAAACAAAACTATGAAATAAGATGGAATAATTGCATGTTGATTGCCCAATTCTAAAAAGTACAAACTCTACAAACTTCGAAATTGACAAATTGCATTCTAAGCTATTGAAAATTTTAAATTTTTTGTGAAAGTGTAAGACAAATAAAGGTGTGGTGTAGGAGGGGGGAGATGAGGCAAAAGAATATCAGACCGTAAGCTTCTTTTTGCTTAAAAAAGACCGCTTAAATAGAAATATGAGAAACATTGCACAGTTTTATCTGTGTTTATTTGAATCAGTATTTAGGATGTAGCTCGGACACTGTACGGAATCAACCGGGGTATTAATGTCAAGGATTGGCGTTATTACCCCGGTATAGTTATTGCGCAGTACATTTTAAATTACAAATTATCTCGAGAATATATCCAAATTCTTCAACAACATTTTAAAAGTACATGAAATGCACTACAAATTTACGTAATTAACAAAGTATTTCCGGATAAAAAGATAGTCTTTACATCACAAAACGTATCTCGCAAATTTTAGATCAAGCGTTAATTTTAGTTGCTTGTAAAAACAATAAGACCTAAAAATGAAACAAATTAACTTGAAGCTGTTTTTTGCGATTTATATGGCTCCAAACCCTTCTGCGCAGAGCACATGGGTGTCATTTACCTGATTATTTCATAATTATGCAAAATATAAGCACTTGGCGTTATTACCCCAGGGTACCTTAATTATTTTAAACGCAGTTTTAAGAATCATTAAGCTGTTGTTTTAAATATAAATACGCGGTATATTATATTAATAGTTGAATATTTACAAAATATGCTTTTTATTTCAAATTAATCTTAAATGTTCCTTCTACATTACGTATGTATTTTATTGCAATTACAAGCCTAATGGTAAAAATTCTCAAGAAAAGAAAGCAAATAATAATCAATGAATATAAATCATAATGAAATCCAATTTTCATCTATCCTTAGTCAATGGCTGTACGTAATTCAGGAATTTCTTTTAATTAATTTTCCATTTAATTCAGTCATTTGAAATAAGACGATCTTAGAGTGCTTGAGTAGAGAATAACTTTCATAGCTTCCCCCTTTTTTTTTTTTTTTTTTTTGTATGTGTTATGGTTTTAAATAATTTATTTAAGCTATTTTTTAGTCGAAACATAATAATATCTCTATAAAATAAAAAGTTGCTTTAATTTTTCTTTTCATTTTTAAACCTGTTGATAATATCGGCATAATAACCACCAAATCTTAAAGAAAATATCTTCATTTTATGGAAAGTTTACAGCAAATTGTGCAAAGAAATTCATAACTGCCAAAATTTCAATGTTTTAAATAGCAAAAATGTTAATAGTAACTGCGTACATTACTGAAAACTTACATTATAAATTATGCCTGGTTGAATTATTTGTTTTTAACCTGATAAAAATGTCAACATGTTGGAATTCCTTTTTTAAACTAAATATACTGCCAGGTGTGCTCTATGTGTGAACAATGATTATAGTAATATCTAAAACGCTATTTTTTCAATATACACAGGGTGTCCCAGACGTAATGGGACAACTTTAAAGGAGGTAGGGGACATCACAAGGATTCAGAATTGCACAGCAATCCATGATCGGAAACGTCGTGGGAAGGTAGTATGACAGGTAAAAAGTACGAAAAGACACAAGACTGAGATCATCTGAAATAATTTATTGGTTAACGATATTACATTTACTGTTGTAGATGATATGTGAATATGTTACAAAAGATGTTCAAAATTTCCACCATTGCTAGCGATGCATGAATTATACCGTCGAACCATGGATTGGCGGACTCGCTCAAACAGACCTGGATTTTGTTGGATATCCGCAGTAGCATAGATGAGCGTTTCTCCAGCGTTTCGAGTTAAAACTTACATGTATCTTTAATTTGAGTAACCAAAAATGCTATGCACAATTTCTGGTATGAATTATGAAATTAAAAATTCCCGAATCTGAGAAAGGTGTTTTTCTCCAATGATTTTGTGAACAACACAACCTACCGATGAAAGAAGACGTTTCCGACCATGGGGTGATGTGCAATTATTCTAAATCCTTGTGATGTCCCCTACCTCCCTTTTAAGTTTGTCCCATTTCATCTGGGTTACCCTGTAAATTTATTTTTTAATCTGTGTCATGCGAATGGATGAATCAACTCACACTTTTAAAAAGAACAATTTTATATGCAGCGTTAATAAGAAATAAGATCCACCTCAGACGGCTCTGAAGTTAAATGTATTCCTTTGAATACGACGTCACATAACACAAAGGGATTCGATTGTTATTATTTGTGCAAAAATTTTACGTAAAAAAATTCGTAGAAAAATGCCATTCGAAACTCAAATATATGTTAATGAATCTTATACAATATCTAATGTAAGTTCATATAAATGTTTATTATGCACATAGATATTTTAACATTTATTATTAGATAAATATTCATTTTTAAATGATTTGCATGTCTTCTTCCGTTGAAAACATTCTGCTATATTCTCAAAAATATTTTTCCTATAGAAAAGGGCTCAAAATCCGCCCAAAAATTAATAATAATAATAATAATAATAATAATAATAATAATAAACATGGTTACAAATGCTTATCTTTTTCCTTAGCTGAAAAGATACATTCATTACTGAATTTCTGTACTACAAAGATTTTTTAACACATGATTAGAACATCATTTGCATTAATTGTACTTTAAATGTAAAATTTAGAGCACTAAAGCACCTTATAGATATTTCTGATGTGGACAATTGACTTGTTTCTTAACCCTGTATTCCGATGGTCAATAATCGATGTATTTAATGTCACTCGTTCATGTTTTATAAACTAAATTAAATAAGGAATTTTGTAGAAAATTGATGCGGTACATTTGACAATCAATCATTTTGTTAATTTTACAAAGCTTCGTCAAGGACTGGACAATTAATGAACATGCTTTTTTAGCTCACAGGCTATCATAGCCTGAGAGCTTATGTGCCCGTCCGTTCTGTATGTTCGTTCGTGCGTAACGCAATAACTCGTGATAAAAATATCCGATCCACTTGAAATTTTGTATATAGGTATATCCTAACAAGGTGCTTCCCTGATTAGTTTTTGGAGTTCATTCGATATGTATAAGAGGGGGAACGGGGGGCTCATGCCCCTCCCCTTATTTGATATAAATGGGATTTTCATGCAGAATTACGTTTTCGTTCAAAATTTAGATTAGGATCATTCTGATGAGGCGATTCCGTGACTGTTATTAGGTGTTCATTGAATAAGTATAAATAGGGGGAACAGGGGCTCTAATGCCCCCCCCCTTAATTTATATAAATGGATTTTTCAAGCAGAATTGTCAGATTTCGTTCAAATCTCTGAATAGTTTTGGAAGTTTAATGGTTAAGTATAAAAGAGGGGGATAACTCCTTTTAAATTATATAAATGCTAAATGGGTTTTTATTAAGAATTATCTCATTTGCTCTGAATTTTGGATATAGATTTTTTATATGATAAAGCATGTCTTTGATAGTATAGGAGGTTCATTGATTAAGTATAAAAAAAGAGGAAAGGGGAGAGCTGTTTCCCATTCTTAATTTTTTTTCGAACGGAATTAACCCTTGAAAATATAAGGCTTTAATGTACAATAAGTATTTGTAGCCTGTGAGCTCAATGCCATCAGTTTAACTGGGCAGTATTCTTTATCTTTAATTAAGATTATGTGAAAAAAACTCTGATAAATATTTGATACCGTCGACTACCACACGATAACATAATTTGAATCTAAAATGTGCATTTTTCATTAAAATTTATTTTAATTAAATTATTTTACACTCTTGAATTTTTTTTCTGTGAAATTACAGGGAATCAACGGGTAATCCATTACTTTAAGCCTTATGTAAAATTACAGAGATTAGAGAAAGAGAGATTCTGTTAAATAACAGAGAAATTGTTTGTAAATTCATAATAGACTCTGTAAATTAATATTGTTAAAAATACACAAGACTGTAAAAATTATTTTAATGTTAATAACTTAATTTAGTTTTCAAAGTCAGTAAACACTAAATCTTTAGAGCACCTGAAAGAATTTGAATTTTTCGAATAATTCCGAACAGCCGTATCATTTATTTTTTTAACACAATTTGTTTCTAGCAGTCTTGAGGTTTTAAATCGAGACCTCTTGATACAGCCCAAGAGCCGACCGCACAAAACCCTAAGTCATTGAGCACAAGAAAAAATCCTTTTTTTTCTGGAAGAGTAGTCATAGAGGAATCTAATGATCCGTGTCTGCCGGAAGCGAAGTGGTGCATAAGCCAAAAATGAATACCACTAGTGGTTGACTTGCAGGCTTAGAATTGTGTTTTCCTGCACCCAGTTTTCCGTATTTTCATACGTCTGATTGTACGGAAAACACAATGCTAAGCCTACGAGTCAACCACTAGTGGTATTCATTTTTAGGTGCGTTCGTAATTATGTAAATACGTAGCACCTATTGTTGTCGCTCAGTCCGTCCGACTGTCTGTCTGTCCGCATATAACAACGCAAAAACTCTCCAACCGAATCGTTTGAAATTTAAAATACATAAAATATTACATAATTTTGTCGAGTCATTTCAAATTTTATGAAAATCGAATGCATAGATCAATTACTGGGGCAATCAAAAGTATTCCGTTATATTACGGCCCGTGGGGAAAAAAGTTTCAGATGCATTTTAATCGTTTGAAATTTAAAACGTATAATTTTTGCATAATTTTGTCGCGTCATTTCAAATTTTATGAAAATCGGATAGATAGATCAATTACAGGGACAATGAAAAGGATTCCGTTACATTGCGGTCAATAGATAAAAAAGTTTCAAATGCATTTTAATCGTTTCAAATTTGAAACATATAATTATTGCGTAATTTTGTCGAGTCATTTCAAATGTTATGAAAGTCGGATGCATAGATCAATTACAGGGACAATCAAAAGCATTCCGTTACATTACGGCCAATGGGGGGAAAGTTTCAAATGCAGTTTAATGCTGTTGCACTCATTTGAACATAATAGAATTGACATGAATCTATGAAATATGTAGTAAAAAAAAAACATTTTGCACAATCTGGGATGCAAAGAATATTTATTATTAAATTACAGGGCCACACAAATGTATTCCACTAAATAATGTTATACGGGGAAACATTGTTTGGGGCGTGTTTTAATTATACTAAACTACTTCATATTTTATGAATAAGATATACGTTAATGAAGTAAAATAAAAATTACTCACTCCATATTTACAGGAACACAAAGATTTCGACCACTATACTGTATCCAAAGTACGCTCTACTATATCAGCAAGATCTGAATATTTTAAAACTTCGTTATCGTACGAACGCACCTCATTTGCTACGCTTCACTTGCAATTTCCAACTTGGTGGCTTATGCACTACTTCGCTTACGGCAGACATGGATCATTAGATTCCTCTATTACTATTTTTCCATAAAATAAAAGAATTTTTCTTGTGTTCAATGACTTTGAGTTTTGTGCACCGACTCTTGGACTATGTGAATAGTGGAAAACCACCCTATTGACTCAGCTATAGAACCTTTTGTTAATTTGTACAAAATACATTTTTTATCATTCAGCGGCGAAAGATCCACGAAAATTCCCACTAACACTGAGGAGATTATTTTGCTCTTTTTAAATTTTTCTAAAAAAGAAAAAAATATATTCGATATTTATAATAAAACTGCAAAATAATTTTAAAAGTATGTATGGTGAATTATAAGTCTTATCAAAGATAAAAGTACATTTAAATAAAGGCGAAGTATCCACAGTAAAAAAAAAATGTAGACCTACCAGTGCAAAGTTGCCGAAATCTGTAGGTTTTACTAACATTTTATCTGTGCACTGTGCAAGAAAAGTTGTAAATGTACAAAACTAATTTTTGCAAAGCTACAGAAGCCTGTAACTTTACAAACGAATTTACTAAAATTATCCTTAACTTACTATAATTTTACCTGTAACATTGGGTTGCAGTCACATAAAAAAATTCCTGGAATCTCAGTTTCGTAAAAAATTCTTAGCAACCTTACAGGTTTTCTTAATTTCAGTGTAAATCTGTATCTGTTACATGAATTTTTGCTGTTGCCGTTACATAAAAAGTTCTATAAATTCCTGTTTCCTAGAAAACTTTTAGTAACTTTACAGATTTTTTTTTTTACAGTGTACATGGCATAAGATGTAATATAAGGGAAATGTGTGTAAAATGATGACCAAGACACTCGATCGAATGCATGTAATCGATAACTAGTGTTAATTTACAGAGAGTATCAGTTTTTAACTCACAGGCTATCATTGCCTGAGAGTTTATGTGCCCGCCCGTTCTGTATGTACGGTCGTACCTTCGTACGTGCGTAACGCGATAACTCATGATAAAAATATACGATCCACTTGAAATTCTGTATATAGGTATATCCTGACAAGGCGCTTCCCTGATTAGTTTTTGGAGTTCATTCGATATATATAAGAGGGGGAACGGGGGACTCATGCCCCTCCCCTTAATTGATATAAATGGGTTTTTCATGAAGAATTAAGTTTTCGTTCAAAATTTAGATATAGGATCATTCTGATGAGCGATTATGTGACTGTTATTAGGTGTTCATTGAATAAGTATAAACAGAAGGAACGGGGGTTCTAATGCCCCTCCCCTTAATTTATATAAATGAGTTTTTCAAGCAGAATTGTCAGATTTCGTTCAAATCTCTGAATAGTTTTGGAAGTTTAATGGTTAAGTATAAAAGAGGGGGATAATTCCTCTTAAATTATATAAATGCTAAATGAGTTTTTATTAAGAATTATCCGATTTGCTCTGAATTTTGGATATAGATTTTTTATATGATGAAGCATGTCCTTGATAGTTTAAGAGGTTCAATGATTAAGAATAAAAAGGGGAAAGGGGGGAGCTGATCCCTCGCCTTAATAATTTTTTCGAACGGAATTAACCCTTGAAAATATAAGGCTGTAATGTACAATTAGTATGCGTAGCCTGGTGAGCTCAATGTCATCAGTGTAACTGGGCAATATTCTTTTTATTTTCTGTGTTTTTACAGAAAGTTTTCACAGTGTAGTTTTGGAAAGTTTAAAATGTGTTAATTTTTTTCACGCAAAAATCTACATTTCTCTTTCTTGACTCTAGACTAATTTTAATAAGATATAAAATATTGAAATTTAATAAGGTATAGTAATATTACAATTATTAAGACAGCACTCTTAATAACAGTATAATGAAGGTTTACACTGTATTTTAACTATCATAAGACCATTTATTAGCACAGAAGTACAACATATACTACTTAAACTCGGATAAAGTACTTATGCTCGAATTATTTCTTTTCTTTTGTATTAGAACTAAACATCTCCCCATATTAAGATTTCATTTAGTTGGTATCATGCTCCAATGAGAAAATATTACTGCCAAAAAAAGAAATAATACAAACTCAGAAAATCTTTCATAATTATCACCACATTCTTTACTTTTCGTTTATCGTTGGCTGTAACATATTTCCAGACTTTTTTTTACCTCTCTAATTAGTTTTCATTTTATTCAGCCAATCGGAATAAAACTTTTTTGAACGACACCGTAATGAAGATCTTTTCGGCTTTTCATTTTTTTAAAACGTGTAAGAGATATTCTGGGTTATTTTGACTTTAAATCCAAATATATCCGCATCATAATACATATTTTTTGTTATAAGAAAACCTTTGTTTCCGGTATCTTTTTAACCTAACGTTGAACCTATTTGTAATACACTTAATCATGATGAAAAATAAAGAAACTGCAAATTTGAGTAGAAAACTAAACAAAAAAAATTGGTTGCCTGTAAAGTCGGTATACGGGCGAAAGTTTTACGTGACAACGACTTTGAGTTGTAAAATAATTTTAATGTGAATATTCATTCGTATAGTAGGAAGAAGGATGAAATAATAGTAACAATTTAAAACATTTATTTATACAAAGAATTATATTTAAAACATTAATTTATACAAAGAATCTCGCACTGAATTTCATATTAACAAAATTTTATTTTTACCTTTACACATACATACGTATTTATATACAAATATACATACAATAACTTGCAATACACTGTGTTTGTTAAACACATTTTACTTCATGTTTATTGATGTCAAATGTTGAATTTTGTAAACAGCATATTAAAAAATTTTTCAATGAGCAGAATATAACTAAAGTAAAATGGCTTTCACTAATCACATATCATTAGTTTTCCATAATATACCACCGAATTACGAAATAAACTACACTTATTTTCTTTGTACTTTATACTAATAACTAATACATAACGTATTTCGTCTTAGTTTGATACTATCTAAAATTCCTATTAAGCACCGCCCCTTCCTTGCAGCGAATTCACATTCACGTTCAGAAAATGGTCCCACAAGTGACCGGAAAAAGTTAAGAGAAAAGTGAGCGCGTATCGTGAGCGGAGCGTAACGTAACGTAACGCAGTTTCTTGAAGTGTCTCCCGGCAAACCAATTTACAAGACGTTGTCACGTCAAAAAAAAAAAAAAAAAAAAAAAAAAAAAGAAAAGAAAAAAACTGACAAAAATGAAGTACTCAAAAATGAGCACATCGATGTACTCATATTGACTTGAGTATATTTGGATCAAAAATGAGCACATTTAGTTATTTATTTATTTATTTATGGAACAAGATCACCAGATTGCTAGGATCCGGTGTAGACCGTATTTGTCCCAGTCGGTAAGTTCCCCGGCATGCGAGAATTCATTACAATAACTAAAAAAAACATAATATACAGGGTGCTAGAGTAAAAAGCTCTTTCGCGACAGACAGCGGTTGAGTCGAGAAAAATTTTTCTCTTCTTTTATCTTAGTTATTTTCAGCAGTCTAGGCTATTGTTTATTGCTTTTCACTGTCCTTTTGTCATTTCTTTCATTGATGTATGGATTGGGTGTGGCAATGCCTCATTTTCCAATTCATTGATCTATAATCTAGATTTATAAATAAGAAAGCTATTATTAGGTGCGTTCGTAATTATGTAAATACGTAGCACCTATTGTTGTCGCTGAGTCCGTCCGTCTGTCTGTCTGTCTGTCCGTCTGTCTGTCTGTCCGCATATAACAACGCAAAAACTACCAAACCGAATCGTTTGAAATTCAAAATACATAATTATTACATAATTTTGTCGAGTCATTTCAAATTTTATGAAAATCGAATACATAGATCAATTACAGGGGCAATCAAAAGTATTCCATTACATTACGGTCAATGGGGAAAAAGTTTCAAATGCATTTTAATCGTTTGAAATTTAAAATACATAATTATTACATAATTTTGTCGAGTTATTTCAAATTTTTTGATAATCGGGTGCATAGATCAATTACAGGGGCAATCAAAAGTATTCAATTACATTATGGTCAATGGGGAAAAAGTTTCAAATGTATTTTATACGTTTGAAATTTAAAATACATAATTATTACATAATTTTGTCGAGTTATTTCAAATTTTATGAAAATCGGATGCATAGATCAATTACAGGGACGATGAAAAGTATTGCGTTACATTACGGTCAATGGGGAAAAATGTTTCAAATGCATTTTAATGGTGTTACACTCATTCGAAATTAATAAAATTTATATGCAACTATAAAGTACATATTATAATATACATTTTAGATAACTTGTGGTGCACAGAACATTTGTTATTGATTTACAAAGCCACACAAAAATATTCCATTACAAAATGGTATAGGGAGAACATTGTTTGATGAGCGTTTTAATTGTAATTCACTATTTGCAATTTTATGAGATTGATATATGAGAATAATATTTTTTAAACTTCGTTATCGTACGAACGCACCTCATTTCCTAAGCTTCACGTGCAATTTCCAACTTGTTCTTAAAATGAGCACATTGATTTTTCAATTTTGAAACACCACATGTTATCAAATCCAAACAATCGATAATTTTGTATCCTGTAGTTGTTTATTTCATTTATGGCGGAATAAATGATTCTTATTAATGTAAATACAAAGTTATGTCAAGTATTTTAAAATAATTTCAGAGTGTTTGCAAATAATGCTCTTGTTACAAAAAGATTAGGTGGGACTTGTTGAGCTCAAGCCATATGGTAGGCCTCCCCACCTAACTGAATCTGAATCTGTTACAAAAAGATTCAATTTGGATATTTTGCTAATAATTTTGCAATTTTTCTTAATAAATAATCAATTAAGCGTTCATTGTTAAAAATTTTGAGCAAGAAATAAATACCAGTATATTTTTACTTTAATTCGTAAGTTCAGTGGGCGGTTCATAATGATTTGTATTTCAATACAATCGTGGAATCAAAAATGAGAACATGTGTTACATAGGTTTAAGTAAATTTGGATCGGAGCTATTTTGAGTATGTGAAGTACTTAAATTTGAGTACTTTTTACTTAATTTTGAGAATCCATTTTTTTTTTGAGTGAACCAATGCAGAACAACACACACAAAGAAACACTCATTTAAAGCACGCAATATCCAAGGAATCGTCATAAAAATGAACATACTCGTACATACTTTTCGGAAGTAACTTGGACTCACATCATCAGCGTCAATAAATAATAATGATAAAAAAAAAATTTACAACTCTCTCCCCAAGGACTTGAAATTAAAAGATAAACACCAAAATGGCTGTAAAACATATTGTCATCGTGTTACAGTAACTCGGTTATAGTAACTGAGATTTAACTCGGAAGTGATGCATTGTCAGACAATAAATCAATCCAGAAAAGTAAGACGTAAGTAGGGGGTGTACTGAAAAGTATACTCTCTTAAAAAGTCAGCCACAAAATAGCTCAAGTTGAGCTGAAATCCACTCATCTCAATGTTGAAAGGCAGCTTCTCAAAAAAGAGTTGAAATAACTCGAGTTGTAACCAATTTAAATGAAGTTGAGCTATTTAAATAACCAATTTAGATCAAGAAGATTTAATCGTTTGAAAAACAACTCTTTTATGATCGAAAAAATTACAGCTCTTTCATGAGAAGCCAAATCAGTTCTTTCGTTTTAAGAGTGTACGTCGTTATACATTCTGTATTTTTTTAGTTAACACCGTATACGCTTAGTTTCCCAAGAAAGCTATAGTATCTGCACTTCAGTGTATGCCCTCTGTTTTTTTTTTAATATTTGGAAATAGATGTTGTTCGCGGTACAGAATTGGGAAATCTGAAATGTATCTGAATCTTTTTATTTCTTGAATACCGCAACTTATTTTACTTTATTCGTTTTCTGATTGGCCCATGTTTAATGACCAAAAATGTAATACTTCTGTTTTTTTATTTTATTCTTTTTCTGATTGGTATATGTTTACTATATTACTATAGAAACTAAACGGTTGATATAAGACAATCTAAAATCACTATCGAAAATACTACCTCTGACAAAAAAGTTCGGTGAATGAATTCAGAACTACCGATCTGGCAAGACTGGGGAAACAAAACGCTGCACCTGTATGGAGGCAAGTGTTGACCATCTTCCCCCGCCGTTGTTCAGTTGAGTGTCGTTTATGTTCTGTGTAAAACGTGATTTACTAAGTGCTTGTTCAGTATGATGGTTCTTATCTGAGAACAGGAAAATGAACAAATAAATGATCACTTTAAAGTTTGGGTTTAAGCTTTGCAAGACACCGAAAGAAATTCATGAGGGGTGGTGCATATTGAACATCCACCATACTCCCTAGATCTCAATCCTACAGACTTCTTCCTATTTTCACTACTCAAACTCTCTTTGAAAGAGATTTGACCATATTGCTGACATCCAACGAAACGTGACAATGCTTTTGAACTGCATCCCAAACGAAGACTTCTTGCGAATTTCCCAGGACATAAACAATAACAGATCTCAGCGGTGCATAGTTATGGAAGATGACTATTTTGAAGAATGTTATGTTAATTTTCGTTAATATTTCATCTACATTAATGTTACATGACTATTCACCAAACTTTATTGTCAGAGGTACTATATAGATTTAACATAATTCAAGGAGAGCACACCAATTATCCCCACTCTTCCCTAATATTTTCAAAATACATGCTCTGTTTCACTTTAATCCTAGATATTCTTTATGGAATTTGTTTTTACTTGATTACAATCGCATTCAAGTAAAAAAAAAATTCTGTCAAAGAAAAAAAATGCTGTCTCTGAGAATCCTTCATTATTTCTGACCACATTCTTTAAACTTATTTTGTCGGTGACTTTAACAAATTCTTGCTGTTTCCCCTTTTATTTGTAGATCATTAAAATTTTATTCGGTCATTAGGAATAAATTTTGTTTGAACATTTCTTAGAGAATTTTTTTTTTCTTTTACAGATCTCTTGCCTTTTTTCAAACGTGCAACATAAACTGAAGATTATTTTAATATTAAATCTAAGAGGATTTTCGTCTCGCTTTTATATTTATTCTGTTTAAACATTGTTATTTCAACTTATTTAAAGAACTGAACTGATGTGCTATGCATTTCATTGCAATATAGTATAAATTAATTTTTTGCTTTAAACAATGTTAAATGAATGACTGAAATGGGATACTAAATATTGTATTGTAATTCATTTAAACTTTTTGAAATGTGCCTTCACATAATGTGACCTCATCTTACTCCTAAACATTGTATTAATAATTAGATTTTATTTGATAATTATCACATCAAAATAAAAATTTTTTTCGGCAGTTCAAATTTCAGTACACTGTTAAAAATTTCTGCAAAAACACAGAAAAAATCTAGAGTCTGTAAATTGAAATTAGTTCTCGGTTAAATGCATTTTATTGGATTTCTCGGGCATCATTTTACAGACATTTCCCTTATCTGATACATAATTCCCTGTAGGGATTTTCATATTTTTATTTAAAATTATTTTATCTTTGTTAAAACTTGTCATTCAAAATACACACTCTTAAAATTATTTTGCAATTTTAGTAGACATATTAAAAAAGAAAATTCAGTTTTAAAATGCTTTTTTTTTAACTTAGACTATTTTTAAAAAAGAAAAATAATTTTTTCGGAATTAGTGGGGATTTTTTTTATCGACAATCATAAGTAACAGTAGATATTTCCCAACTGAATCTTAAAATACATACTTTGTATAAAACAACTGCAACTTTTAAAGCTCAGTGGTAATGTGTTCTCCTACTATCAAGAAGTCTTGGGTTCAAATTCCAGGACGATCTGGGAACGAATTACGTAAAAATTAAATGATACAGCAATACAACTTTTCTCGAAAGATTCAAATTGTTTGAGATCACTGAAGATTGAGTGACTCACTTATTTTGAAAACTAAATTAAATTATTATTATTAAAATATTATTATACTATTATTTTCAACACAATCTAATTTATTGGTAAAGTAATCATTCGAATTGAATATTACCAACTGAGCGAAAAATTGCCCAGGCCGGGAATCGAACCAGCCGGCTATTGCCCAGGCAGCTTAACAGGTAAAGCATTGTCCTTGTAAGCCAAGTATCTGGGTTCGATTCCCGGCCTGGGCAATTTTTCGCTCAGTTGGAAATTTTCGATTCGAATAAAAAATTATTTTCAGAATCTTGTGCACTATTAACGATGTTAATTTATAGAGTATGTTGTAAATTTATCATATAACTTCTCTATTATTTAACAAAATTTCGGTTTTTCAAATCTTTATGATTTCACATAAGATTTAAAATATTGGATTACCCGTAGATTCTATTTAATTTCAGAAAAATAAATAAATAAATAAATAAAAGTGTACTATCTGGGAAAATCCTTTTCAAAATCATAACATAAAAAAACCTCTTTTATCAATTATATATCTTTTGCAATTTTTTTCTTTATTGCTTCTCCGTTTATTCACTCAGTCGGAATGAAATCTTATCCGTACGGTCCCTGAATTCAAAAGTCGTTGCCTTAGAACTTTACCTTTTCCCTGCTATCTTATGTATTTCTCAAAGTTCAAACGCAACTGCTGATTATTTTCATATGAAATCTAAGAGAGATTTTCATTACCACTCTCCGAGTTATACTGTTTAAAATTGTTATTCCGGCCGATTTAAAGACATGAGCTAATGTGCGATTGCACTTAATTGCGATAAAATATAATTTAAGATTCTGCTTTAACCATTATCAAACAAAATGAATTCCATATAAATACTAAATGTATCAATTTAATTTGTATGATATTTCCAAGATGTGTATTTTTCTTATTTTTTTTACCTTAGTCCTAAGCATTTGTTTAATCTCTAGTTTTTATTTAATTGGAATCGTACACTGTTAAAAATAAAATCTGCGAAATTAGAGAGAACCTGCGTGTAATTCATTATCTGAAATCTGTTGTAAAATTACAGAGATTAGAAAAACAGTGATTCTGTAAAAGTACACAAAAAAATTCAGTAGATTAGACTACATATATAGACTATATATTATCATTGTTAAAAATGCACAAGATCCTGTAAATTTATTTGTTATTAAAATGTTTTAATTTAGTTTTCAAAATTAGTGAATCACTCAATCTTCAATAATCCTGAAAGAACTTTAATTTTTCGAGTAATTTTGAACTGCGGTATTATTATTATTATTATTGCACAATTTGTTTCTAATCGTCTTGGAGTATGAACCTGAGATTTTTTGAGAGCGGAAGAACACATTGCTTGAACTATACGAGCGGTTGTTATTTTGTTCAAAATATTTCTCTTTTGATTTAGTGGGGAAAAAATCGATTAAAATTCCCTATTATCACCAAGGAGATGTTTTTTTCTTTCAAATTAATCTAATTTAAAATAATAATAATAATAATAATAATAATGATCATGATGATGATGATGATAATGATAATGATAATGATAATAATAATAATAATAATAATAATAATAATAATAATAATAATAATAATAATAATAATAATAAATTGTAATTTAACAAATTACAATGACTATTTGGAAAATGATATTTTCAAAGACTAAAATTTTAAAGACTTATCAATAAGCTCTCTAATTTAAAATACTAATAAACATAATTTTTATGATGATCAAAGCGTGATGGTATATGTAGTAACAGGTTCCTACATTACGTATACCATGGATTAAAAATTAAGGTACTACTTGGTTATAACGTCAATCAGAAAAGTATCGCCAAACTATAATATTAAATCTCAATAATGGATGATCGTGAATGCTGCATTCAATGACATTAAATGCGATACACGTGTTTAAAATGTCCTTAAGTGATTTTTATTTCGACTTTTTATTTGTGTTTTTATTAATATTCTACTAATTATTTGTTTTTTCGTTATTTAAAATAACAATTATGTCAATATGAATAATTTGGCTATTACTTTGGCGATTTATTTTGGCGAGACTGGTCGACGGGATAAACAAATAGTACCAAAATTAATATTCCTGCACCAATCATAAACAAACTTTAAATGAAATTTGAGTTTTACAATTTTTCGGTTTTGAAACTTCTAAATATCACACATTTTCAATTTTTACACCTCCGTATAAAGAAAAAAAATGTACTTTTAAATGAAATTTTTTTAAAGCTATATAGCAATTTGTTTTTAAATTATCAATTTTTTTGTAGTTTTTTTTTAATACATTTTATTCATCGTGGCAACAGAAGTATTTCATTTCTAGACATTAAACATGAACCAATGAGAAAACGATTGAAATAAAAAACAGAAGTACTCCAGCTTTGGACATTTAACATGGACCAATCAGAAAACGATTGAAATAAAAAACAGAAGTACTCCAGCTTTGGACATTTAACATGGACCAATCAGAAAACGATTGAAATAAAAAACAGAAGTACTCCAGCTTTGGACATTTAACATGGACCAATCAGAAAACGATTGAAATAAAAAACAGAAGTACTCCAGCTTTGGACATTTAACATGGACCAATCAGAAAACGATTGAAATAAAAAACAGAAGTACTCCAGCTTTGGACATTTAACATGAACCAATGAGAAAACGATTGAAATAAAAAACAGAAGTACTCCAGCTTTGGACATTTAACATGGACCAATCAGAAAACGATTGAAATAAAAAACAGAAGTACTCCAGCTTTGGACATTTAACATGGACCAATCAGAAAACGATTGAAATAAAAAACAGAAGTACTCCAGCTTTGGACATTTAACATGGACCAATCATAAAACGAATAAAATATAATAAGTTGCGGAATTCAACCAATAGAAATATTCAGATATACTTCAGATTTTCTAATTCTCTACCGAGGACAGTAACCATTTTCCAAACAGTTTAAAAGAGCCCTAATTTTTTTAAATGTTTCTAATAAAATTGCAAGCTAATTTTACAAGTCGTTTTTTTTTTAATTTTAAGTTTTAACAAAGATAATTTTTTTTAAAATAAAGACATGGGAATCCCTGCAGGGAAATAGATATAATATAAGGGGAATGCGAATGAAATGACGACCGAGAGACTCGATCGAATGCATTTAACCGACAACTAGTGTCAATTTACAAGGAGTCTTTCTATTTTGTCTCTGTCTTTACAGAAATATTTAACAGTGTATTAATATGACAATTCTTTTCGGAAAATGAAAAAAAAAAAAAAAAAAACACACAATCTGGGAAAATGCTTGATTATCATCACTTTATATAAAATACTTTTACCAATGACCTTATATATCTGTCTTTTCCCTCTTTTATTAGTTTTCCATTTATTCAGCCATTCGGATTAAAATCTCATCCGAATGGTTCCTTAACAAATATATATTTTCAATTTTTCAATGTATTCCAAAATGGATCTTTTACTTAACGACTACTTATTTTTATTAAACTTTTATTTAGTAACATTATTTTAGTCATTAGATTTTATTTTATTAGATACACGCCAATATGTTAATTTTTTCGTCAATAAAGAAACCAATGTAGTCAGGGAGAATCCTTCTTAATTATTATTACGTACTTTAAATTTCTTACTTCAATCACTTTCCCATTTTTTAGGTGCGTTCGTAATTATGTAAATACGTAGCACATATTGTTGTCGCTCAGTCCGTCCGTCTGTCTGTCCGCATATAACAACGCAAAAACTGCCAACCGAATCGTTTGAAATTTAAAATACATAATCATAACATAATTTTGTCGAGTCATTTCAAATTTTGTGAAAATCGGATGGATAGATCAATTACAAGGACAATCAAAATGATTCCGTTACATTACAGACAATGGGGAAAAAAGTTTCAAATGCATTTTAATCGTTTGAAGTTTAAAACATATAATTATTGCGTAATTTTGGCGAGTCATTTCAAATGTTATGAAAATCGGATGCATAGATCATTTACAGGGACAATCAAAAGGGTTCCGTTACATTACGGTCCATGGGGAAAAAAGTTTCAAATGCATTTTAATCGTTTGAAATTTAAAACATATAATTATTACATAATTTTGTCGAGTCATTTCAAATGTTATGAAAGTCGGATGCATAGATCATTTACAGGGACAATCAAAAGGGTTTCGTTACATTACGGTCCATAGGGAAAAAAGTTTCAAATGCATTTTAATCGTTTGAAATTTAAAACATATAATTATTACATAATTTTGTCGAGTCATTTCAAATGTTATGAAAGTCGGATGCATAGATCATTTACAGGGACAATTAAAAGTATTTCATTACATTACGGTCAATGGGAAAAAAGTTTCAAATACATTTTAATGATGTTACACTCATTCTAACATAATAGAATTGGCATGGATCTATGAAATATATTCTAAAATATGCATTCTGTACAATCTGTGATGCAAAGAATTTTTATTATTAAATTACAGGGCCACACAAAAGTATTCCACTACATAATGCTATATGGGGAAACATTGTTTGGGGCGTGTTTTAATTATATTCAACTATTTCACACTTTATGAATAAGATATATGTTGCTGAGGGGTAATAAAAATTACTTCCTGCATATTTACAGAAACACAAAGATTTCGACTACTATACTGTATCCGAAATACACTCTACTATATCAGCAAGATCTGAATATTTTTAAAATTTCGGTATACGAACGCACCTCATTTACTACGTTCACATGCAATTTCCACCTTGTTTAGCAATACACCTAATCACACTATAGCATATTTTAATGATCATTGAATCAATGATTGACGAATAAATGAAATATGTATCATTAAATTCGTATAAAATTTTCAAAATGGATATTCTATTTCACCTTAATACTTACAATTATTTTTATCGGTAGATTTTATTTAATTAGAATCATGTTAAAATGACTATATTGAGGGGGGGGGGGGGGGATGAAGTATGAAACACAGTCTTAAAAAATCCTTGATTATCACACTTTATATAAATTCTTTTAATGAGTGATTTTAGATTGCGTTTGTCATTTTCCTTTTTAATTAGCTTTCCGTCATCAATCGCTATTTAGATATTTTAATCAGCTATTTAGAATAAAATTTTATCCAAATGGTTCCGTAACGAATATGTATTTTCAATCTTCTCATTCATGATTTATTACTTACCCATCATACGTAGTATAGGGTAAGTCTTGCAGTCGTTTTGAAAATCGAAAAATATTTTTTGACGGATTTATACGTTTTCGACACTGGAGATTTCGAAAAACTTATTTTTAGAAAAAAAAAATTGCCGTCCGTCTGTCTGTCTGTCTGTAAACGCTCTATCTCACGAACAAATTGAGATAGAGACTTGAAATTTTGTATATGCTTAGTATGTAACAATGGAACAAAGCCTATTGAATATCAGCAACCTCGATTATCCGGAACTATTTTTTCCTGATTCTCAAAAAATTCGTTCTGATGAAAGGTGTAGAAAAATTTTCGATTTTTTTTATTTTAAGGAATACATGTAAAAGGCAATAAAAAACATAAATTTTGCATAAAGAACGAAGTCGATCGGATTGTTAGTTGTCGATATATTTGTAATCCTGTTTTCCACATTCTTCGATTTTTCATGATCCTGTATTTCATTCAAATTTCAATTCAGAGGTATATTTTAATTGGAAATGAAACGCTTAATCCGACGCAGCAAACTGTTAGTTAATCTGACTATTATTTTTGGAGTTATAAGGATGTTTCTTATACGTAGTTTGGTACTTCTTGAGTAGTTTGGCGTTTTATATAATTTGTTGAAATTAGTGCATCAGCAATTCATTAATAGGGTATTACTATGTGTATTAACAGCATTTAAATTTAGTTTTGGAATTGAAATACATTGTATAAATAGTTTTCAGATATTTTATTTTCATATGCATATAAATGATGGGTAAGTATTACGGTGGCCTCCAACGACTAGTTTTTTACGCAGTTAAAATAAAAAAATTAAGAAAAAAAGCAGCGCAATATATATATTTTTTAATTGTAATTTAACAAATTACAACGACTGTTTAGAAAATAATATTTTAAAGACTATAATTTTAGGCTTATAAATTATTTCTGTATTAAAAAAAGCAATAATAACATTTTCTTGTGATGATCAAAACTTAGCTTATTTAATAACATAGTCATATTAATATGCCTGGACTTTTAGAGTCACGCTGATATTTCTGGGCCAGTTATAAAGAAATATTAAATGAAATTTCAGTTTGACAATTTTCGGTAATGTAAATTTTTAATTTTCTAAACATTGCACATTTTTAATTTTTACACCGTGATATACAGAAAAAAAATTACTTTTAAATGCAACTTATTTGAAACTTGTATCTAAATTTGTCATTGAGTTATTAATTTTTTTTTTTTTTTTTTGTCATCGTGTCAATAGAAGTATTTTCATTTCTAGACATTAAACATGGACCAATCAGAAAACGTATAAAACAAAAAACAGAAGTATTCCATTTTTGAGCATTAAACACAGACCAGTCCGAAGACGAATAAAATGAAATAAGTTGCGGAATTCAACCAATGAAAACATTCTGATATACTCGAGATTTCCTAATTCTTTATCGAAAACAAAACTATTTTCCAAATAATAATGATAATAAAAAATCAAGCAATTATTTTTGAGATAAATAAGAACAGATTACGGAAATAATTTTATTAGAATTTTCGGTACACTATTAATTAGCATATTGATAACTCCACATTTCAGGGCATTATACACTGGTATCCAAAAGTTAAGCATAATTGGTAATTAAGTAATTATTTTTAAGTAATGAAAGAAATATGAATAGGAATGTGCTGAAACTCCAGGTGTGTAAACAAAATAGTACGCGTCACATATTTTCGCGAAGAGTCTTCCCCGAAATCGAACAGGGGACCGTCAACAAATTGAAAAAGAACGAAGATCTTTTAAATAACCCTGTCAAAACTAATGTAGCAAAAGCGTTCAAACTGCACATTATGATTATTTGGCTTATTGTAATGTACTGTGTTAATTTTTACAAGGATAGCATGTATACTCGTAGAGAAATTAAGGTTTTTATAAAAACAGTCCTAAATTTTTCCAAGTTTTTTGCTTATAATTTGCAGAGTTCTTATTATAAAATAACGTTCTTTTCTGAACATATGACAAACATCATTGTACACAATACCCTGTCATTAGAATTTAAAAATAATAAAAATTGTATGAAAAATGAGTATGTTTAGTAAATAATTTTTCATTGCGCATGCGTCAACGATATCAAAATGCCATTTGCATATTGTGTTAGCGAAATGTATAGAGCATTTTTTGTAAAAGTTTCAAAAACATAGCTTGAAAATTCTGAAAATGAAAGCCTATAGAATCAACTCAAAATCCTTTATTCCCTAAATGAACACAACAAAGGGTACACTCACACTCCCTTCATATGGCTACAACATTTTTTAATATTCACATTTAGCCGCATATCTGCATTAGTTTTATCTGATTTATATGCAATGAAAGGATTCCATGCACTGTGCACACACCGGTACAGTGCAGATTTCACAAACATACCGTTTTTTTGCATTTTAAAGTTTTATCTTTACCATGATTGGCAAACTTTGCTTTCTTTTCTTTTTTTTTTTTTTTTTTTTTGGATAATGCTTTCATTTATCTAAACGCAAAATTTGAAGCATAGTGTGTTTTTTACGTTTTATTATTGGTTCTCCTGGAGAGGGTAGACCTCCTTTATTTTTATTTAGTTAAACTGTGCCCTTATACATCAAACTGGTTGTAATTAAACTTTTGAATTCTAACAGATCTAAGCTTTTGGTGTTTTGTGATTTCCATAGAATCCAAGTGTTAACCATGGTGATATTTGTAATGTGATAAAAAAAATTCATGTTTGCATTTTTAACTAGTGCAAAAATGGAATTTTGTTCACTTTGATGCAAATTGTCCACATATGAGGACAAATCTGTTTTACGCCGTAAACAAAAATTTAATTGAAATATCGCAAAAAATTCTTTCATTAGATGCTACATAATGAAAGATAGCATTGATAAAGAACAACCTTGCCGGTACAATAAATATTTCCACATCTGTTTGTACCAAATCTTGCCCGACATCACACTACTTCAATATTTTTATATTTTAGTTCACGATTGGTGTGAATTATCGCTATCAGCATGGTTCTGCCAATTATTGTGCTGTATGCTAGTTATGTGACCACAAAAGAGGTCTCCATGAATGATTACTGAAAAAATTTCGTAACTCGAACACTTCATAGGGCGATACTTATCTGTCCTCATACGAGGCTGTATTAATGAGAGAGTTAATTTTGCAATGTTTTTTTAAAATGTATCTCTAAAAATAACCTCTAAATGTGTCCTTTTCAATAAGATTTTATTTAGTAATATTTTATTAATTATTAAACTTTATCTGATTATATAAATGCTGAAAGATAATTTTTTTCAGAAAATGAAGAAAACAACATAGTCAATGAAACCATATAGTCAATGAAAATTCTTCTTAATTATCATCATCACATTCCTTAAATATCTTCCATCAGACATTTTTCTGTTGTTTTCTCCTTTATTTATATACTTAATTGCAATATATTTTAATACTCTATTTTAAGGATAATTATATAAATGAATGATGCAAAATATTTGCGTACGCACGCACGCGTGAAACGCAAGGTTAGGCTCAAATTTTTAAAATTTATCACATTTTTTATACTGATTACAGAATTTGTTTGCGTTCTCTGAAATAATATAAAAATTTGATTTTTTAACAGACAACATTCCTAGCTATGTATATATATTTTCAAAAACATATAATAATTTTGCTTTATAGAGATATTACCAAACTGTTTGATAAAAAAATGATCTGAAAGATTTTATTTTTCTTCACATTATTAATTCTCACCATATCATATCTGTAAAATTTACTGAATATAATAAATAACTCCCCTTTCTCAGCCGAAGAAACAAAACAGACACCTAAAAATTCATTTAAATTAAAAACAAATCAGATGCCAACATCGTTTTCCTAATTTTTAACCTACTCTTGTTAGATAAAAAATATAAAAGAAAAGGAAAAGCCGCTTTTAGCAAATGAAATAAATTATCGCAGCGACAAAAGCCTAAATCCTTACGGATAAACAAAATATTAATTTGGTATTTCCTGACAATATCATTAAATTCGAATAAGATTTCATGAAGCATCATTCATTTAACTTTAGTGATAAAGATTATTTATAGCTAAATTTTATTTGATTGGAAAAAATCACAGATATTTCTTTAAATGAAGAATACAATATAATCAGTCAGACAAAACCTTCTTAATTCTCGTCATATTATTTAATTTTCTTCTTTGTGTGACCTTAGACGTATCTTACCGTTTTCCACTCTAATTAGTGTTCCTCGCATTCAAACATTAGGAATGTTTTTTTTTTTTTTTTTTTTTTTTTGGGAACGATTCCGTAACGAATACCTTTTGTTGGTTACTTTATCTCTTTCCGAATGTTAATAAAGAAACTGCAGATTATTTTTAGATTAAATCCAAGAGAATTTTCATCATAAACCGTAATGTTGTCCTCTTTAAAAACTTATTTGCCACTATTTTAGGAAATGCACGTTTAAATGATGTAGTTTGTTGTCATATAGTTTAATTTAACACTGTTTTAACGATAAATAAATTAATAATTGCGGCATTCAGAACATACTTGAATCAAGTCAATTTCTCTCAGGTAACTGGACCATGGGCTATTTTATATATTAAAAAAAAGTTGACGATTTTTAAGTTTTAGCTCTTTTGAACATTTTACCCCCATCACTACTTGTTAAAGAACGTGTGTAAACTCAATCACGGCTTTGTCATTTCTTTGATAGCAATTGAAAACTCAGCTTCTTTTTTTAAAAACAACGTCAATTTGGTTGAATTTCTTGAGCTTTATTTTTTAAATAGGTAGGTGTTTTTATTAAACAATCTTTTTTTAAAAGACTAGTCATATAAATACATTATTATTGTTAAGTATCTATACATATTTACTTCATATTTCAAACATAAGGCTAGTGTTCCAGTTATCCCATAAATTTTTCAGGGGCAACTGGGAAATGGATCAGGTTAACTCGGCCATGTAGGATTCAGTTACCCCAACTGTTATAAAAACATTTTTGGAGTTTCCTTTACTACAGAAAATTCATTTCTTCATTGTTTTTTGCTTGCAGTAAAGGAAATTATATAAAATATTATTAAAATTATAAAATAAAATTTTAAAACAACATGTCAGCGAGTATTATACTAAATGTGTTAAGTTAGATATCTAAACCTCTAAATTTTACGATACAGATAAAGAGGGATAGATAAGACAAAGTGACGTTATTAAAAAACTGTTGAAACCAATAAAAATATTCTGTTTAATATAAAATATGGTTGCATTATCCACAGATTTATTGCGTTTATCGAACTTTCATTGAAGTAAATAAAAAAGCGAATGAGTTATTTAAAAACTTAAGTACCCGTTTGTTCATAGATTTATCTTGTTTATTTATTTAATTTCACTGCATTTTTTACGGCAAAAACAGCTGGCAACCTTGCCGCCAGCAATTTTAGTTAATTTTACGGACAATTTACGGTTAATTTTACAGCCAGTAAATTTAACGGATACTTTTTTACTGTATAAAATACTTATGTCACTTTTATACTTATGTACTATACTAAAGTGCATATGTGCTTAATTAATTACTTACCCATCATATACCCATCAATTTTGTATGTTCTTAGTATGTAAGAACGGGACGAAGCCTATTTAATATCAGTAACCTCGATTATCCGGAACTATTTTTTTCAGACTCTCGAAAAATTCGTTCTGATGAAAGGTATATAAAAATTTTCGAATTTTTTTAATTTTAAGGAGTGGACGTAAAAGGCAATAAATTAACACAAATTTTGCATAAAAAACGAAGTCGATCGGATTATTAGTTGTCGAGATATTTTTAATCCTGTTTTCCACATTCTTTGATTTTTCATGAACCTGTATTTCATTCAAAGATATCTTTTAATTGGAAATGAGACACTTAATTCGATGCAAGAAACCGTTAGTGAATATGATAATTATTTTTAGAGTTATAAGGATGTTTATTTTATGCAATTCAGTGCTACTTGAATAGTTTGGCGTTTCATATAAATTATCGAAATTGGTTCATCAGAAATTCATTAATAGAGCATGATGATGTGTTAAAAATACTTAAATATGCGTTTATATTTTATTTTGGAAATGTAATGCATTTTATAAATTGTTTACATATGTTATGTTTTCATATATTGTGTTATGCATATCCATAATGGGTAAGTATTACGGTGGCCTCCAACGACTAGTTTTTATATTTTTTCTATAAATAAATTCAATATCTCACGTTTAGTGTTTTCTAGGCAGATTGATAGCACAAGTTTCCCTTACAACGCTCTTTAATTGATAGAAAATTTGCATGATCTGCCTGGTTTAAATTTCTTTTAAGCTGACAGTGGACCTTTATTTGAGCAAAATCGTCACACGAAAGGTCTATTTCTGTGGTATAATAGTACCAAAACAGGTTTTTCGAATTAAAATATCATTTATGATGGTTTTAAGAAGTAAATAATAAAGATAAGTGAATTTATATTCTTTAAATCTGTTTTTCTCAAAACTAATTTTTCAAAGTTTTTAGATTTTTGAAATGCTTCTTGCGACGTAATTTTTGATCAATATTTATGAAAATGATAAGAAAGTATCCTAATATTGTTGAGAAAGAAATTGTGTAACCTTTTTAAAATTCGTCTTCATTAAGACAATCAAATTTGATTTTTTACTTTATAAAAGGCAAAATTTTGATGGAAATCGGTATGGAATTTAGAAAAAAAAAATCTGTAAAAATATTAACTATTCAAGAGATTAAAAATATCTTATACAAATTTGTTTATAATAGAGTTTTAAGTGATAAAAATGCAAAAGCAAGAAAATATCTCAAAAATTAAAAAACGAGGAGCATTTAAAAAATTTGTTTAAAAATTTAAATTTTTTTAAAAAATTAAAAATTTTAATAAGTTGGAATTTTTTTAAGGTGCTCTATATACTTTTGGTGAAATGTATATATGCACAAAATGTCATATTGCTTTGAGGAAAATTAAAAAAAAAAATTAACGTCCACCGTCCCCTTAAATTTATTTTAACCTTTTTAAGCAGGATCTGATAACCCATATTTAAAAAAAATAAAATAAAGGTGTGCGGAAAATGTAAAATTGTCCCATAAAATTGGGGCAACCTGTCTCATGAAAAATCAGATGTAATGTACATTTTTTCATTTTTAGACATTAAAACGTAATTTTAAAAATATTTGTCTGCAAGAGTAAATTAATTGAACACATTTACAAAGGTTCGGAAAATAATTCAACTGAACGTATGCTTTTGAAAACTAAATTGTCAGAATCTCCTGAGTGGCATTGTAAAATCATGGCCTAGTTGCCTCCATGTAACCTTACATCGAGTTAAAGTTTCTCCTTCAATATAATTTATCCATTTAACTAAAATTTTTTACTGTCATTTAATGGTAACCATGCTCGTCCCAGTGGCGTGATCAGTAGCGGCAGCTCCTGCCACACCGAGGGGTCCTGGTTCGAATCCGGATAAGGCATGGATGGTGTGTTGACACTTCGTAGTGATATAAATATGTAATGGATATGCGTAATAAAAAAATAGTTCTGAATTGTCTCGGTGTAATGGATCATCCGAGGCGAAAGCCATAGCTGCTAAACGCCTCAAAGCAATGTCAAATCAAATCAAATCAAATGGTAAACATTACAACTATGTACTTGCTAAAAATACTCGCTGAAAATGAAGAACTTAAGCAGTTCAAGAAAATAATCATCCGAATTCCGATCAAGAGTGGACTTGATCCACTTGAGTTCTGAACACCTCAATCAGCATAGAAATACAGTTCTAGTAAAAAAATTAATTAATTAATTAATTTATTAAATCTTGTTATTTAAGCCAAAATCTCTATGTTCGAATGCTTTATTTTACTTTTTTCCAGCTTTAAATAGAAGAAGCGGATGAGAATTTCTATCACGTGTTAGTTAAGAGGAGGGTGGTCATTGAAACTTAACATGATTCAGAGTTCTCCCTTTATTATTATTTTTTTAAGTTCTATTAGTGGTTTGCAAAGAGGGACTTTTTAAATTCTTTTCTCTACAAGAAGAAACTTTTCGTGTGCACATTATCGACGTAAAAAGCTTAGAAATTTGAACACTCTCGTGCTTTGATTTTATTAGTACAAGATGGTCCTATAAGTCGTGTGATGCCTTCAAATGAAGACCGAGTAGCGTGGTGCGGGTACTTCGGTGAGACGGTGACTCATGTTTGAATTAATAAAAACATTTTATTAAATGTTATAGTAGATTCTTGATTACACAAATCACAATCACAAACAATAACTTATTAGTCTATGAAAGAGTTCTGATTTCAATAAAAGTTATTGAGATGAATAGTCTAGTCTAACAGTCTCTGATTATAGACAATCAGTCTATTGTTATTTCGCTACGAGCATTAAGTTGGTCAGATGGAGAAATGCAATCTAATAGTTCCTTTGACTGAAGTAATCCTTTTTCACAACTTCACGACGAGTGTCCACTCAGTCACACTTTTCTTACTCCCATAATCGGAGTCATCTCCCTTGATGATCAGCCAGATCCGCTGAACTCAAGTCACTTTCCTAGAGACAAAAAATTCTCTGCTCCAAGCAGGTGTCCTCACCTTTTTCTCTCCTCTTCCAGAATTGGACTCTCTTCTCTTTATCATCTTTTTTCGAACCCCCGTCAAAAACTCTCCGTTACTTTTTTTGTCCACTTAAATCTTATCTACCTTATGTCACTAACAAGCTGTTTTCTTATTCGTCGATCCCAGTTTCATTTTTGCCTTGCAATATGTTTTCCGAACCGTGGGATACTATCGGATTCTCATCGAAGCGGCAATTTCAAAAGGGCGACCTTCTGGCGCGCCTATTTTCTGCTTCTCTGAAAAACTGTCTTTTCCGAAGATGAATTGTGATACATTACTTCTTTCTACTTTTCCGAGCTTTGTATGGGATTTTTCTTAAATTTTGTACTGTCCGTGGGTTTTCTCTCGCAAAATCATCTAATTTCCTACAGTCGTAAAGCCTTAGATTTACAAACATCAGGGCAAACTATGTCCTATAAAAGGCAAGGACAATTAACCATATGAAGGTACACCTAAACGAAAATTTGGTTAGAAAAAACCTCCGAGAAAAACTTTAGCCAGAAGTGATAATTTTTTAAACGTGAAGTATTGTTAATACCAACTCTAACAACTGCAGAAATAAACAAATAAGAAAAACCATGTGTTAAACATAGATTATGAAACACTTTCCAACACTTCCTGAAATCTTTAACAAAACTTCGTTATTTAGATAAATAAAGTGCTACTGTCCTTAGCCAAATATGTAATTCGATACTTTTGAATAGACCTGTTGTTGATCTGCCGGTTGATATATATACTATATAATTCGGAAGTATAGTTTAGCAAGAAAACGCCTAACAAGATGAAATTTCTCTTTCAGCAATTTCTACTAATATACTTCAATACTTTTGTTCAGCCCTTCAGTTTACCTAGTACCTTTATTACACGCCAGTATTTTCTTAAAATTTAGTTCAAACAAAAAACGCTTCTAAATCTACTTAAATCCCATTTCCAAAAATTATCATCTATGAGTGACAATGCAGACAACTTTTTGTGTGACCTGTATATATTTTTATTTGATTCTACAAACATTTCTTAGTAAATTAGCAGTTCTTTAAAAACCACCTTTAAGTAAATTATTCTCATATTCAGTAAGGTTTGCGAGCTCTTTTGTGTAACCCTATATATCAACTATAGCATTTATACACACCATATAATATGCAGGCATTTAATAAAACTTAAAAGCGAATATCACAAATGAAAATACATTTCACTCATCCATCAGCTATCATCGATAATATACAATACTTCAGGATAGAGTATATGATTTGAAATATTTTGCGTGTCCCTGTAAATGCTATATTATGCGTCATATATTGAGTCCTATGTAAATTTTATGATACTTGAAATCGTTTAACATAGTTAAAATATGTCGCATACAATTTCCTTCTTTATTATTGTGTAATGGAATTATTTTGAGAGACCCTGTATATGAATAATAACTATTATTTTTACTGCATATTTTAGTGCACTTTGTGAATCCATATAAATTTGAATATATTTGACCGGATTTAACACCTTTAAAATTAATTTGAAACGATTTTTTCCCATAGGTAGTAATGTAAAAACTTTTGACTATCCCTGTAAATAAATTAATCATGGTAGAAACTTCATTTTCAATAGGATTTGCGCTTAGGTAAACATCAACAAAATATTAAAAAAATCATAGGAATCCGAGTATATTTACGGGAGTTAGAGCGCGGACAGACGGTCATGCGGCCAGACGAACAGACAATCCGAATGCATAAACATTTTTCAACTTTGTTCAAAATTGTTAAAAATGTAATTTAACAATTTACATCGACCAGTTGGAAAATGATATTTTCAATCACTAAAATTTTAGACCAATAAATAAAGTTTATATTTAAAATGATAGTAATAATAAACATTTTTTATGAGAATCAAAACGTGGCTTATGTAATAAACGTGCCTTATGTAGTTTTACATTATGTACGCCATGGATTAAATATTAATATTCCTGGACCCATCATAAACAAATTTTAAATGAAATTTCAGTTTTACAATTTTCTGTACTGCGAATATTTAAACTTATAAATATTGCACATATTCAATTTTTACACCGTCTCGTAGAAAAAAAATTACTTTTAAATGAAATTTGTTTGAAAGCTGTATCTCAATTTGCTTTTGAGTTATTAATTTTTTTGTAGTTTTTAATTCTTTTAATATCTGGCAACAGAAGTATCTCATTTCTAGATATTAAACATGGACCAATCAGAAAAGGAATAAAATCCGGGCATCAGAAGGGTTAAGATACACTGTTAAAAGTGAAGGTGACAAACCGGTGCCATTTGGGACCCGGAGGTGAAAAGGCCCTAGGGTCCTTTGGAACCCAAGGCATTTGGAACCCTAGGGTGCCATAGGGGCTTGGATATGTGGTTGCAGTGCCGACAGGTCTCTTACTGGGTGATTGCAGCTAAATAAGGTGCCATGCACTTCGTATTGGCAGCAATGTGGCACCTCATCGGGTGACTGGAACCATGCCCATGCGCTGTGACGTGTGTCTTTCTATTTTCTGTGACAGCAAGTAAAATCTATGGCTATGAGTGAATGAAGGTGAGCTCGATAGCTGAGCGGTCAGAACGCTGAGCTTTTAATCAGACGTTGTGAGTTCGAATCCTTCGACGGCCAAAAGTCGGTTTGTATATTTTTTAAATTTTTATTATTGGACACTCTGGATTAAGGGTGCCATCTTTTCACTCTAATTAAAGATGCCATTCTGGCTCCTTTAGGGATGTCACCAGTGAGACAAGCCTTCACCACTAAAAGGTGCAATGTGTCACCATTAGTTTTAACAGTGTATGGTTCAGCTATCTCTAGACCGAGAAAAATAACCATTTTCCAAATGTTTAAAAAGAAACATTACTCAACAAAGTATCAGTAAGGACCAAACTTCGCATTTTTAAATAATTTTAAATTTTCTTTTCTTTTCTATTTCTCTCTCTCTCTTTCTCTTATTATTATTATTTTTTTGCTCGCCTAGTTTTGATTCGATTTTCATAAAGTTAGAAAAAATGCGCAAAAATTCTGTAACGATTCCTTCAATTGGGTATTTATTTTGACTCTGGTATACACGCACAGACAGACAGAGAGACGGGAGGACTAGATGACGAGTATCAGTGCATACATTTATATAATTACGAATATATTTTAAGAAGAGGTGAGAGATAGAACTTTAATGCGAGATTTTTGAAGCTGCAGTGCTTCCGAATGCTGTATTTTCGGGGAAACTACAATGTATCTCGTTGTAAGCTGTAATCATTTCTATCATTTTTACTTGATTTAAGCGCACTTTTCATTTGGAAGTATGTTTCTGTGACCGATAATTTTGAGAGATAAACGACAAAATCTTTATATCGAATCAAACAGTATAATATACAAGGTTGTGCAATACTAACCTATTTCAGATTTTAAGGTACATCTTTATACCAATTCTGAGGGGGGAAAGTACGTATCCTAAAATTCCCTCATATTTTCTTATACTTACCTGGACAGAAAACATATTTGTAATCATATTTTGAAAACTATGCATTAAATTAAAAACATTTCATAAAAGCTTGATATTGTAAATCGAATTTTCAATTTGAGTTTTCAAGTGAACGTATGGAAGAAGTCGGAAGTATATATTGGATATTACTTATGATGCTCATTTTAAGAAATAGAATTTTGCCATTAATATATATTTCTGCTTCATGTTATTTATTCCAGTGAATATATCAAGTAGAAAATCATTCCAACCTTTTGATTTCTGTTCAGAATTTTACGTGACTTAAGAAATCATTCTTTTCGAAAACATTGGAATACAGTGGGTTCTAGATTAAATTCCAATAAGTCAATATATCTTGAGCTCCACTAGAAAATTTCGTTAGTCAAGAAAATTGAGATTGTTTATCCGTGTTTTCGAGTTATCATTCGGTAGACATTATGATCTGTTTTAGTATATGAAATATTCATTATATTTTAGTATGTTTACGTAGTAAATATATTATCCTTTAACAGATTAATTTATTATTATAGAGAAGTAGGTTTGCGTATTATTTTATCCTAAAACTGGAGAATTTAAAACTAATTAGACTATATGTATATTTAGAATGAAAATGGAACATGTTTGAAATATACTGTATTACCAATAAATTATTTGTACGAAACGAAGAACATTCTAAAAGGACAAAAACATTATTAAGGTAATATGGAAATGGTAAATGTTTAAAATTTATATTTTATACTCATACGGAATAAATGCAAGATAGTATACGCAAGAGTAAAGCTTTTAAATAAAAATAAGCAGAATTAGTTAATAAATTCAAATTTTTAGGCGTTGATTTAAGTTATATTTGCTACATTAGTATAATATACACAACAATTTAAAAATACATATCTTCTGTAGGTGCCTAAAATTAGTCAATTTTTGCATAGTTTTATAACTAAGAGCCTATTTAGTCCCTTAAAGCACTCTTAAACTAATCTTAAATCTATGAGAACTTTCTTTTAAAATTTCTTGTTTGAATTTCAATATTGTTAAATGAATTTTATTTATTTTTTTATTTATTTTCATGAGATGAAGTATGATAAATAATCATAAAAAAAAACAAAATACAAAAAAAAAAAAAAAAAAAAAAAAAAAAAAAAAAAAAAAAAAAAAAGCTTCCATTGTGTTTGTAGATTTTGTTTATGAGATCACTGTTTATTTTAGAAATGGTTCTGAAAGTGAAAATACAAAAGTGTGAAAAAGTAAAAGTATAAAGTACACTGTAAAAAAAATTCTGTAAAGGTACTAAACATTTTCTAGGAAACTGGGATTCCAAGAACTTTTCATGTAACGATAACAGGAAAAATTCATGTAATTCATTTTAAAACTAGAATTTTTGCTGTTACCGTTACAGGAAAAGTTCTAGGAATCCCAGTTTCCTAGAAAAAGTTTAGTACCTCTACAGAATTTTTTTTACAGTGCATAAATTTTAATAATATAATTGTAATAAATTACAAAAAACTTATTCAAAAATCAAATAGGGAATAGAAACAGGCTAAAAGAAGTGATTAATTTACTTTGCTTGTCTCCAGGCTGTTGGCCATGAGAAAATGGTGTATGCCTGTTGCTATGGTATCCAGCGCATGAATCAATAACCACATATATACAGAGGCCGATTAAGGTTGTAGGGGGCCCAAAGCCCAGCGCTTTTTCAAACCCCCTCGCATCAAAATATTAGCTACCCCCCCCCCCCCCAGGAATATTCAAAAGGTATCATTATATTATCATGCGCTTGCCAAGTTAACCAAAATAATTTTTTTTGAGAAAATAATTCGAATTTTTTCGAAATTTTATTAAATTTGGGCCCTTTTTAGCAGTGGCCTCAAAGCCTAGTTGGCCTGTTTAGTAATCAGGCCCTGCACATATATATAAAGAAGATTTGTACACAGTGAGACAGAGTACACCGTAAAACAGAGAAGAATTGAACCACTTGTGGCTTTGTTTGGAGTGCTTACCGACTACATTTCGATGTGAGAGCATAAATTATAATACAAAGAACAGAGAGAATGATTCATGTAACTCTGTTACAATTCATATATCTTCAGTCATTGTATTTATTATGAATACGCTTGAATCACAGACATATGCTGTAGCGAAGATTATCGCTACATATCTTTTCCCCTTCATAAATGCAATAATTATTTCCCTTTAATAAATTCTTAGTTTTATTTTAGATTCCCTTTTCACTAATAAACCCATTAGTTTAAATTAATTCTACATTTAATAGTTAATTTTTAGCTTTCATACTCCCACTATTAGAAGTTAAAACTTTTCATCTTTTGGGGCTCTCTGTAGAAAATAATAATAGAACTTCCTTTCTCACAAATTTCTGTTGTGTCTTTGAAAAACATCTGCCCAATAGATACCGCACTTAGTAACAAAATAAAGAACACTCTGGGCTTGGCTCATCATAATCTTTTATCCGTCACATTTTTACTAACATCTGCCTTACACACCCTGTTTTCATTCTCACAATTAATGCTTAAAACTAGAAATACTTTTATCTCTGTTTATCCTATCTGTGCTTTCTTATCTGTTCAATTGCGCATCTGGATAATATAATTTTGGTCAGCAAAACTCCAATGTATGTAACGGCCTGCTTATCTCAACTACATCCCAGGCTTAAAATATTTCTTTAACCCTAAAGATTTTCCCAGATGTAAAAATAATCCTTGGGTTCCTAAACCGCAAAGTTTAGCCGATCCTGAAGGTGTGGTCTACCAAAGTAAATTCGCCAAAAATCTTTGTATGAAAAACTTCTTACGCCTCTTGGAGATAAGCGATATGACGCTGTGTCGTCACTTCACTGTCTGCCACCAGATTGTTAACATGTAGCTCTGTAGAGCTCTGAGAATTCCCTCCCCCTTATGGGGGACATGCAGTGTCTTAACTCTCGCTAAATAAATGTGTCGTTAAAATGTAACTCTCTCTTTTCGGAGTTTTTTTTGTGTGCTCTCCTTTTTGGTAAATCACCTGGGCCGATGAACAAACACCTTCACATATGCTTTCCCATATAGCACACTAGCCTCCCCAGGATGTCCTGGGGAGCATTCACATCCCAGGATCGTCATTCCCCAGGCATCCCTGAGGATGCAGAAAATTGTCGCCAGGAGGTCATCAGGAACCGAAGATGTCCATTTTATAGCATACTGGGGAATCCATCCCATCAAAATATTACAACAGAATTTTTACGGAAGAGTGGTATACGAAATTGCATCCTTTAACCCTGAACGAATCAAGTCCTGTTCCTAATGAATATTTTGTTTTCCTAAATCATTAACTTTAACTTTGACTGGGTCTGGTATATGCACATTGTTTTTGTTCTAAATTGATTCGAATACTGATGAGGCTATGCTGTGCATAGCGAAACGTTTATTTTATAGTGTATAATTTTATATTATTTTATCTCATTTTAATTGTTTTGTGTGTTTTTAAAAATTACATTAAAGTCTGTCTAGTATTTACTAACTTATTATATATATATATATATAAACATTTAACATCTGATATCAAGATGCATCAGGACTGGATTTAGATAATTTTCCTAACAAAGTTTTAAACGGGTACTCATGAACAATCTTACGTTAAGAATCTCTTTGTTATATTTGCATAAATACCTTTACCTCTAAATATCAGGAAAAAATATGATCTAGAATTGTTTTCTATTTAGAGATTTTAGTGTATTAATTTAGAAAATTACTATTTAGTTAATTTAAACAAGTTAAATTAATATTTTAATTAATATTTAATATTTTAATTAATTAATATTTTAATAATTTTATTTATTAATATTAAAAAAGCAAAACGCAATAGGTTATTTATTAATAATTAATAAAATATTGATAAATGAAAAAAATTTGCTTTAAAAGATACATAATAGTAATTAGTATATAAAAATAGGAATTAACTGAAATAATAAATTAAAAATTTTAATTTAATTAAAAAAGATTAAAAGCACTAGCAATAATTAAAAATAATTTCAATTTAATAACAATTATTTAATTTGCTAAAAATTAAGAAATCGAATAACTAATAAAATAAAATTGACACATTAAATTTGATACCGATAAAATTGAATTCAATATTTTAATAAAAAGCAATTCAGTATTGTACTCCAGAATCACTCATGAGATGGCGCCACTACTGTGACTTCCTCGGCACTTCCCCAGTAATAACTAACCAGGTACTTCCCCAGGAATGATTTCCCAGGTACATCCTCAGGAGTTTGCGTCCCTGGGAAGTTGCTCCGTTAGACGTTGCCAGGAGCTCATTAATGAGGACATCGTAAAAGACTTTTCCCCAGGAAGCTACAGTGGGGCAAAATCCCGAAAAGCTGGCCAAAATATGAAAATGTTATTCAAACTGTATGAAAATTCATATACAGGTGTTTTTGAGGATGCTAAGTAAAAATACAAAATTAAAACGAAAAAAATGGCGGATACAATATGGCGGAACAAAAATTAAAATGTCTCGAAAGTTATTCAATTTGCATGAAATTTCGTAAACTTTTCAGGATGCTAATTAGGATTCAAAAGTTAAACTTTAAAAATAAATAAATAAATAAAATGGCAGATCAATTTAATTTTCAAATCAAAATTTTAAATTTAAATAAAATTTAAAATTTTGTGGCTAAACTTAAAAAGGAATTTTCAAGGAACTAAGACATATTTTATCGAAATTTAAGTACGTTAATGGAAAGTAAAATGTTAGACTATTTATTTTTTTTATTATTAAAATAAAAACGAAAATATATTCCATAAATTCAACTTTAGAATCAACTGTACTATAATGAAAAGATTCTTCAGAGGTTAAGGTGTCGAAATAGTTAGCAGAACCTTGTTGGCGGTATTAGAAGATCCTGTGACTCTTAGGATCAACTACGATAATTTGCCTAAACTGGAAATGAAAGAATCTGATGATATTAAAATCGTAAAAATATGTTTCTTTTTTTCCCACTACTGCATGTTTACGATAAATTTTCTCGGTGCCTTTTGATCAGTTTGTTGCATGATTTTTGAGTATCTTATGGCATTTGATAAAATGGCAGTAACGAATATTGTCGTTTCGTTGCCATTAATAAGTAGTTTGTGCACTGAAGTAGGCATATAGAACCAGGGATGTAGTTCAAACCTACGAGCTGTTTTGTAAGGAAAAAATCTTCGAAATTGATCAAATTAATGACATGGCTACAAGAAACTGCTTATGACATAGACCCGTTAAATCTAATCTTCGTACTTCGTACTCTGTAATCAGGGTGATTAAAAATGTATGGGAAAAATGGCAAGCAATGTTGAAATCTTATAATGGATTTAATTTGAAAATAAAGTGAAATTAGGAAAAACAATATTTAAGTTTTATCTGAAAAAATCGAAAAATCTGCTCTAATCAACCGTCATTAGAGTCGCTTTTATTCAAAATAGCGACATCCCAGCGAGAGAGAAGTTCAATGTTTATTAGAGTACATGAAAACTTCATCAGTTGTCTTGCTCTGAGAAACTGTCAAACAAATATTAGGATGAGCGAAGCGAGCCCTCTACTAGGCCACTCATATGACATTTTGTCGTACACTTTACAAAAAAATTATACAGTATTTTGACTTGAAATTAAACACAAATATAAATTATGATCTGTAGATTTGCAGAATATTATTTTTTTTACAGAAATATTTTTCAAAAAATTATTACTTTAATTAATTTATTTTACATGTTTTTCCATTACGAAAGCATTTTTTCAAATGAAAAGTGAAACATATACGTTTTCAGAAGAAAAACTTAAATCATGAGGTCAGTAATTATAGCTAGAATCATCTTTAAATAAATAAATAAATAAAATATATTTTCATTATCCTGACAAAATATTTCAAAAACTGCTTTCAGATTTTCAAACTATGCTCATTACTTTTAACTATGTATAGTTTCATGATTTCTTTTATAAAATTTATAAAATACTTTTTTTTTTTTAGAAAAATTATAGCATATTTTTAATGAATTAAAATTTGTGAAAATTCTCTTATTAACATTCAATTATAAAAGTATTTTTCTGTGTTAAAAATTCAAATACACAATTTATTCTTATTTTGTGAATCATTTAAGCAGACGATATTTATGAATTTTAAAAGAATTATATAATGTTTTTGAGAAGTGGCAATAAAAGAATTGTAAACAAATAAAATTAATTAATATTTTGTATAATTCTACTTCGAAAATATTTTTATCTATAGCAGTCTTATATTATAAATAAACAATCTGAGGAAATTCTTAGAAATTTAGTTGAAATACATTGTAAAATTAAAATGCGCCGAAACATAAAATTACATTTTTGCTTAATAAAGATGCAAAAGTAATTTTAAAAATATATTATTACTTTCAAATATTTATCTTATAGCATAATACTTCGCGAATCCAAACAAAGCATGGCTTTTGCTAGTTTAAAAGAACAATCCCATCGTCACAATATCATAAGACGAATGTAGCAGCTTGACGAAATAGTCTGCTTCTGTAAGGCAAAAACTGGGAGACGACCATATACCAAAATTGATATTGCGGACATCATTCGTGAAACGTTTGTACCCAAAGTCCCGCAAAATAAACCATTTCTTTTCCTTTGGAGGGCTTGAAGCACAAACTGCTCGTGCCTTCACTTCCTCAGGAGTAAAACAATTAAAGCAGCGGATAAATGACTCATTGAACTCAATAATAGGTATATGTTAGCAAAAGTATGTTAGAAATTGGATTATCATACAGATATTTAGCGTGCCACGGTAGTGGTCCTACATTCATCATGTTTTACAAACTTGTATAATTTTTGTTTCACGTTAAGGTTGTATTTCAAAAACAGATACACTGTAAAAAAAATCTGTTAAATTTACGGCAATATTGCCGGAAGCAATGTTGCCAGTAGTTTTTGCCGGAAAAATTGCAGTAAAATTAGATGCAATAAAAAATTTACATCCAATTTTACTGCAGTTTTTACGGCAAAAACTGATTCCAACAGTTTTTGCCGTAAATTTCACAGATTTTTTTTTTTTTTTTTTTTTTACAGTATATAAAAGTTTTCGCTACTGAAGTCACACATACATTTTATTTTTGTCCCATTCATTTTGAATAAGCTTACATTACAATTATTCTTATTCTTATAATGTATCAGATACATCATATGCTTGTTTAAGTTTTTGGACTTTTACATGGCGTCTCTTACATAAATTTTATCCGGTATGCACCACTTTTTAAAAAGCAATTTCCTTCAAGTACACAATTTCAAAATACCGTATATTTCCGTATATAAGCCGAGTATTCAATTTTATCTATCTAGACAACAGAAAAAAATGTGCTCTCTGAAATTATTGATCTTTCTTATTCTATCTTGTCTCGCTGCCAAATCTATTTAATTGAGCCTCGTTCATTTGGTTAAAACTTGCTGGATCATAAAATCCAAACCTGAAATTTTTTGCTTTAATTACCGCAAGATATGATTGTTTAATTTCCCAAAACAATTTGTAGCAATAAAGCGATTAATGGACTAGGGATGCATTTTTGAAAATGAAGTTAGTGATAATGATAAATTAAAGACTGTAGAATGTAAATATTCATCCCAATGTACCAATAAATGAAAGTGATTTTAAGGAGTTGCTTGAAGGTTTTAATGATTTTGATAATGTATGTGGATTTGCAACATTTTCAAGATAAAAAAAGGAGTATTAAAGAATTTATAGAAATTTGTCGGTATTTTTTTATGTGTTTTACAGTCATCGTTTTTTCTTCTTTTTTTTCATTTTTGGATATCAGTTTTTAAAATTTTCTTAGAAAGGTGTATAAGCTAATTTCCCTACTTTAAAGACAAAGAAATGTTCAGAAATTCTCGGCTTATACTCGGAACTTTACTGTAACGCAAATTTTATTTTCCTTTCTTATTTCTGAAAAAGAAAAAAAAAATTACAAGTAAAGATGATGTTCCCACAGCGGCGACAAAGGAATGCAAAAAGTTAATATGCTTTTATATCCTTAAGAAAAGGGCGACTATAAAAATAAGTATACCTGTTTTCACGTTACCATCACATAAACAATCCAAACTGCAATTCATAGATTTATCTACTTTTAAAACCTCTAATGCCATCTACGATGCGATCGTTGATATCTGGTTGTACAAAAATACTTTAAAACTAAGTCGATTGCTGAATGCATTGGTAAATCATTTAATATTTCAACCAATGAGAGGAAGTCTAATGATATTTCAATGGAAATTATTCCTGTTTTCATTCATAGGAAATATCTACAATTTCTTCCCCGGTTCTATTTATTAACTAACAGGTTTTTTTTTCTTATCCTTCCTAGTATGTACAGAGTATAAGTGAATTGTTGGCGGTGTATAACTTTTAGTTAGCAACATGAAGAGAAATATTATTGCATATTTTTAACCCTTTATCTATCATATTATGAATTCATGAAAATTTTACATTCTAAAGCATTTTATATAAATCGATTAAACTAAATTAAAAGATTTAAATAATCATTTAATAAATATTTGAACGATTTTAGAAGAATTGAAGGATTTAGAAAGATTAATTAAATTTGAATTTAAAGGGATTTTGTGCAATTTTTATAACCCGAATCAAATTTTTTATTTTAAACTGTTTTCTTAGTATTTTGTAGAATTATAAAATGTACTAATATGTTGTTCTTACAATATAAATATAATAGTATTTCCGCATTGAAAAATCTCTATCTCCCTCCCTCAGCGCCAAGAAAGCTGAAAAGGTACAAAGGCAAAAGAAATCATCCTTTAAGAAAATTTTGTTTTGTGTAATCAATAATGCTTTTGGAACAAGATAAAGTAATGTATCTGTAACTCATTCTAAATAGTATTACAACAAACTGACGTATTAAAAGAATTTTATAATAAGTTATTATAATGGTACTTATAAGTACCTTTGGTAGATAAAGGGTTAAAGTATACAACTAAAAAAAATTTTTCAAAAAAAAAAAAAAAAAAAAAAAAAAAAGCAAAGTTAAATATTCTACGTGAATTTATGGAACAACTCCTAACTGTGCCGAATTGCCGAAGGCTGAAAACTGGGAATTTAAAATGAAGAGTTCGTAATAATAATAATAATAATAAATAAACAAAAGTTGTATATTATGGTTCTTCAGGAAAAAAAAAATCCTTACTATTACACTATCCGAAAAACTCGTCAATATAAATCTAAAGTGTTTCTTAATTTTTAACAAATAATGTCCGTACTCTTTGAAAATATTTTATCTGAAAAAATGTAACTCTTTAAGTCTGAAAAAGCAGAAGGAATTCTTTTCATTCCTATCACCCGCATGCTAATTTTATTTAAAAAATAAAAATCCTTAAAAAAATCTGATTTTATTTTTTAAAAAATCCGTACGTTAAAATTTATAATCCTTCTATAGTAAAAAAAAACTAGCCTTAAAAGGAATGACTCCTGGAATGATGCTGATGTGGAAGATTTCCGGAACTAACGAATCCGGGTTGTCCACTCCTTCCATGAGTCGAATAGACCAATCAGGAAACGGCTCCGTCTATGCATCGCCTTATGGGTTACCATAAAGAGAGGAAAGGTTACCATCGCCAACAATCGCCAAGTTTGTCGCCAACTTGGCGATATATCGCCAAATTTGGCGACCAAAATTAGTTGTCAAAAGTGACGCCAACTTGGCGATAACTGTAATATTTCGCCAAATTTTTAATTTCTTTACAACACCAGTCGTTTGATACATCATTTGAGAGGTTTGCAACTGCTTATTCATATAATGGATGTCTTGTGTGTTATCCCCCATTCTGCTCCCCAGGGGGGCCACATTTTTAATTTCTTTACAACACCAGTCGTGTTACACAAGATTTGAAAGGTCTGCAACTGCTTATTCGTATTATGGAAGTCTTGTGTGTCACACCCACACTCTGCTCTCCCCTAAGGGGGGGGGTCACATTTTGTAATTTCTTTACAACACCAATTGTGTGACACATCATTTGAAAGGTCTGCAACTGTTTATTCATTTTATGGATGTCTTGTGTGTCACCCCCACTCTGCCCCCCAGGGGGGCACATTTTTAATTTCTTTACAACACCAGTCGTGTGACATATCATTTGAGAGGTCTGCAGCTGCTTATTCATATTATGGATGTCTTTCGTGTCGCCCCCCCACTCTGCCCCCCAGGGGGCACATTTTTAATTTCTTTACAACACCAGTCGTGTGACACATCATTTGAAAGGTCTGCAACTGTTTATTCATACCATGGGGTATTGGAGAGCGCAGCAAGCAGGGGTAGCCAATAATTTGAAATCGCGAAGCGATTACGCGGGGGGTTGGCGAGCATAGCGACCAGGGGGGCGGGGGCCCCCTAGTTTAATCAAAAAAAGTTTTGAATTTAAAAATTAAATTACAATTAATTTCCTCATTCGTTCAAAAATACCCACAATATATTTTTTAAAGTTGAATAAGTTGAATAAAGTTAAAAAATAGGGTTGTTCATAAGAAGAAAAATATTAGCATTTAAAATTCATTATATGAAAAAAAAATCCATCAAAAAAGTAAAAAAGAAATCTTATTGAATAAAATTATAATATTAATATTTTACATCTAAAAGTTTTCTTAAAAATATGCACAATTCATATTTTTATCATATATTAATAATAAAGTACTAATCCCCCCCCCCCCTAAAAAATCTTATTAAAAACGAAATCTTCCCGAAATTAACTTCAAAATGTGGCTTGCGTAATAACAGAGTCATATTTAATGTTATGCAATGGATTAAACATTAGTATTCCTGGACCAGTATAATCACCAACATTAATATTCCTCCTCGTTACAGTGTTCTGCAACCATGCACCAATTCTTGCACCAATTCTTGAAGTTTGTATCATGAATTTAGAATCGCCCTGTATATACACCAATATACATTCGATATCAAATATTAACTAAAAGTACCCAATATTTTAACTTAGAAATAAAAATTATGGAAGTGAATATTTTTACATCTTCAAATGCGCTTAAGTATTCCTCTCTGAATTTTTAACCAATTGCCTGAGATTAAAAAAAAAAAAAAAAAAAAATCTTGAAAAAAAAAAAAAAAAAAATTCTTGGAAAAAAAAAAAAAAAAAATTAACTTTTTTGTTTCGATCACGAAAAAAAAAATATATTTTTTAGTTTCTTGCTAAAAAAGGATTTTAATATTCATAATGAATATTAATTACTTTTTCCTTTCTCTTTTTTAAATTTCTAATTAATCATGTAAAAAATTAAAGGTTTTAAAGAAATTTATATCCGTTCGTCCATAAATTTAATTTGAAATAAACCGACGCTCTATTTAAGCCGTTTTATTCATTATAATATAATATTCGTAATTAGAAAAAGTGGGTTTTTTAAGATTCTTTAAATTGAATCGCTTTTTTAACTATTCTATCCCTAATACTATTTGACTTTCATATATATATATGGAAGAGTATTTGCTAGTATTCAAACTAAAGTTGTTGTGTACATTTACCTCCTTAAAGCAGGACAGAGGAATAACAAAAACAAGTTTCTTAAAAAAAAGAAAAAGAATTTAAAAAAAAAGGAAAAAATATAGAAATGTGTTTCTTGTTTTACGAATTCCGATAAAATAAATTGAGAAATCACACACAGTGTAGTAACAAAAACCGAAAAAAAATCGTTTTTGCCTTATAAGCTTGTATAGTCTGTCTCAAAAGTTTAAGCACAAGCATAAAATGTCGATTATCAAAGAATTATAAAAAGTTAGAATGAATAACATTTTATTATATGCAGATTTTGCAACTTTACATAAGTAAATGATATCAAAAGTTTAAAAAAATAAATTGCACGATTGTAAAAAAAATGCAATAAAAAAATATTTAAAAAAAACTGTCTCAAAAATTTATGCACAATGTCAAAAACAACCAGATTTATAATTTTTACAGAACTTTTACTGACAAATTATTTTTTCGTGATTTCGGATTTATTCAAATAAACGTGCGTTCATCGAAATTATTAGTTTTTGTAGGGTTTCTGGTGACAAAGAGTACCGTGCTTTCTCAATGGCATCTTGCACTTCTTTAATAGAGTCATACTGCTTTCCATTGCCATAAACCTGGCGGATTAAAATACCCCAGACATTCTCAGTCGAATTTAAATCTGGACTTTAATCTGGACTGTTAAGAATTTTAATATTTTTCTGAGAAAGCCAAAGTTTTGTAGAATGTCATTTGTGGATTGATTCATTGTCTTGCTGAAAATTCCATTCAGGACCCCCCAAACTGTCCCCGAATAAAAGAAACGTTGGTTTAGCGTCCCTTGATACTTTTTTAAATCTTGTCTTCATTTTAGAAAAGCCTGAGAGGTTTAGCCATTGAATCCAAATGCCCCCCAAACCATAACAGATTTACCGCCTTGTTGCCTGCAGAAAAATGCCCATCGTTCTTTTCGTAAATCAGGCAAATATGCGTTCCAACCTTCAGGGCCATCTAATTTCCATTTTTTCTCATCACAGAATAAAACAGTAAGCCCCCGTAGAACATGTGTGTTTTAGCCCAGTTAATTCTTGTCTGTTAGTTATGTAATTTGAGACATGGCTTCCGAGCCATTTTCTTTTGTACGATGTAATCACACTCTTTAATACATGTATGTAAAGTGTCTTGGGACACCTGTACACTGAGATTATTTTTAATCTGCTGTATGGACATATTTTGTGCAGATACCAGTCTCCGTATTCTCCGATCAGTCTAAACAGTCTTCATACGGGGTCGTCCGCATCTTGATTTATGCTTAAAATTATCATTTCTAGAGAATACTTTATATATACCTCGATTTGATTGGTTTAAAACTTTTGCAATTTCAGAAACAGTTTTATTTTACGATTTCAATTTAAAAACTTCCAAAATCTGACATTTTGTGAATTCTTTACCCTTTGGCATTTTTGAAACAAGAGGAAATAATTTCTCCACCTTTTATACTTTTATAAAAGTATATGAATATGTATAAATGAATATGTATAAAATATGATGTCATAGAAAGTCATTACAAACGGCCATTCCGTATTTCTAAAAAAAAAATTGCATAAAGTGTTTAAACTTTTGAGACAGCGTTTCTTCAAGAAAAAAGGAAAATTTAAATAAAAATAAATATATTTTTTATTTTAACCACCCAAAATGGCTTCTTTTATTTTATTTTGATTAAATGTCGATTATTTATTGTAAATTAGCATACAATATTTTCTTCTTCAATTATTTTAAACCAGATTTACAGAGTGCTTAAACTTTTGAGACAGACTATAGTAGTAAAGTCTCGGGAAACAATTCTGCTTGAAAAAGTTTGATTTGATTGCAGAGTATATAAGTACTTTTAGGTAAATTCAATACATAATACAGTAGACCGGGGGACTCGTACTTTTTTATTTAGTGTTTTTTTATTTTATTAAAGTAACATTTATTTTTTTTCTTCCATTGTGCAATTTGCGCATATTAAAGCTTAATCACACATGCGACAATACAATAGCAAAGACATCACACCATTGGGGCCACCTGTCTCATCAAACGGGCTAAGTTGGTTCTTTAAAATAATCTTATTTTCGCATTTAATTTGAAAATGAAAAAACGAATAAAATATCAAATGTGATTATAATTTGGTATATAAACAATATAAAAGATAGGAAAAGATATTTTGCGCAACTTAATACGGCAGAGTTTCTTGAAAAGATCGACTTTTGGTCGAATTTTCTAAAGTATCAAAACAGAAATAATATGTTATTCAATTCTTTTTTTCCTCTTTCTGCCTAAATACATATTCTTTGACATATTATCTAATAAATAAATAAATAAATGTTGTATAAGTAAATTAATAATAAGTTTTATAGTTAAAAATTAAAAATTACTCTCGATAATGCATGAATTAAAATCATTGAGTGGATCGGAGATGATAAAACACTAAATTACGTATACAAAAAACAATTAAAAAAACATAGAACCATAATACATATACTTGTAAATTAAAACTGAAATGCATACAACAATTTTTGTTTAAAACTTTATTTTACGTCATATATATATATATATGTATGCAATAAATAATAAATAAATAGATAGATAAATAAATAAATAAAATATGTGAAATTTTTTTATTTTAGCATGAAGAATTAAGAAAAACATACTTGGTTGTTGCTTTTTTTAAAGCTATCCTTACATATTTTGAAATTAACAGTGGGCGCAAATTCCAAATTTACCAATCTGAAAACAAAAACGCGTTTTTAAGTTCCAATGCCTTATGGACTTTCAGTTGTACCCGCCTTCTTCAAATGATTATACAGTAGAACTCCGCAAATTCGGACCCCGATAATCCGGATCTCCGGATAATTCGGATCGCTTTGGTCATTTTTTTTCAAGTTTGAGAAGTGATTGGCTAATTTCCATAACATTAACTTGTTTCATCATCGTATTCTGAAAAAAAAAGAAAAAAAAATGAAATCTTTTCGGAAAAATTAAGCAAAGTGAACATTTTTACTGTCTGTAAATATTCAATAAGTTTAACACAAAGGTGATTTTTCGTAAGTATGTTCTGTTTTATTTCATTTTTTTCTAATTCTCCGGATAATCCGGATTTTCGATAATCCGGATTGGGTCCGGTCCCAATTAATCCGAATTATCGGGGTTTTACTGTACCTCAAGAAATAATGTAATTTTTTAAAATGGGTTTTTTGCATAATGTTGAGAAATTAAAAAAGTTAAAAACTCAGAATAAATCAAAATTGAAAATTGAGTTTTCGAAAGTTTAAAGGATTTTGTACCCCTCAACTATTCCTTTCGTCCAAATCTTTCTCATCACTATTGTGAATGCAAATTAAAAGTATCTTGTTCCCAGTGGTACGTGATTCGTGTGCCCAATGTTTGCATCTGGTAAATTGAATCAACTCTTATCTTATATGCCTTTTATTAACCCGCGAGTAGTCGCGAACTTTTTCACAACATCATTAGTCGCGCTCGGTCTTTTCGCCGCTGGCCCCTCGCATACCAAATATGTAAAATAAGAAATATTTTTCACCTAATATACGAAAATAACATTACAACGAAGATATAAATTTGCAGTTTTCTTAAATTATGCATTTCATTCATGACATCTGGTGTAACTGGAAAAAGTAAAAATGAACTCACATTAGTGATTTTTACGTAGACTTTTTCGCCAATTTCAACTTTGCTTCTAAAAATCTACCTGAAAGAAAAACAGAGGTGGCCTGTTACTTCAATAAGGTGGTCGAGAAAGCTTCAAAGTCAGCTACATGGTATATCTCCGTTGTATTTTTAATGTGATATAAGTTAGGGGAAGATAAGTTATACGGGCGGCGAAAGGACCGACACGCGACTACTGACGGGTTAATCATTTGGAAAATGGTAGTTGTGTTCGGTTGAAAATGGACATTGTGGTTGCTACAGTTTATTTAGTATTATTAGCTCACAGGCTATCATAGCCTGAGAGCTTATGTGCCCGTCCGTTCTGTATGTTCGTTCGTGCGTAACGCGATAACTCGTGATAAAAATATCCGATCCACTTGAAATTTTGTATATAGGTATATCCTGACAAGGCGCTTTCCTGATTAGTTTTTGGAGTTCATTCGATATGTATAAGAGGGGGAACGGGGGGGCTCATGCCCCTCCCCTTAGTTGATATAAATGGTTTTTTATGCAGAATTAAGTTTTCGTTCAAAGTTTAGATATAGGATCATTGTGATGAGGCGATTCCGTGACTGTTATTAGGTGTTCATTGAATAAGTATAAACAGGGGGGAACGGGGGTTCTAATGCCCCTCCCCTTAATTTATATAAATGGGTTGTTCGAATCTCTGAATAGTTGTGGAAGTTTAATGGTTAAGTACAAAAGAGGGGGACGACTCCTCTTAAATTATATAAATGCTAAATGGGTTTTTAGTTAGAATTATCCGATTTGCTCTGAATTTTGGATATAGATTTTTTATATGATAAAGCATGTCCTTGATAGTTTAGGAGGTTCAATGATTAAGTATAAAAAAGGGGAAAGGGGAGAGCTGTTTACCCTTCTTAATTTTTTTTCGAACAGAACTAACCCTTGAAAATATAAGGCTGTAATATACAATTAGTATGCGTAGCCTGTGAGCTCAATGCCATCAGTTTAACTGGGCAATATTCTTTTTATTAACATCTGTGATCCTTTAGCTTTTCTTATAATTAACGTTCTTGATCCTTTAGCTTGTCTTTTCTTAGAGTGACTCTCTATCGGAAGCAAGTTTGGATGAGGGGTGGGAGGGAGGAGGGGGGATCAAAAATTAAAATCGGAAAAATTTTAAATGGAAAATTGATTAAGTCAAAAACACCAAAAAGCGGCAAAGGTGAGCTTGGGGCTTTGAAGCTACCAAACGACATGGCATCTGCGTCGAGAGTATTACAATTAAATCATTAGCTGACCATTTACAATGGATAAACTCTAATCTCAATCCGGTAAACTTAATTCAGGTAAACTTTCGTCATCTGAATCTGAATATAGCATGTTAAATTGATTGCAATTTCATTTTCCAAATGGTTGTTATAATTTGTTAAATTACGATTTTATTTTTCAATCTACTCTGATCAGTAACAAACATAAATTTGCAATTTCATTGAATTTTGTAGAGTTATGAATGTAGAAAACATACTGCTGAACTGCGGGGTTAAATGTACAAACTTGCCCCCCCCCCCAACTTCTTATTTTTTTTTCAAAATAGCCTGTTAATATACATTTCTTTAAATCAGTAGAAAATAAGCTCGGAACAGTGGTCTTTCATATTAATATTCATCGTAGCTCAACTTTCATTTAAAAATAATTCCGAAACGATTAGGTATAACTAAAATAAATAGATAAATATTTAAAGAAAACTTACCAAATTTAAAAAATTGAAGTAGCTTTTGTTTGTTTGCTTTTTCGCTTCTGACCTAGTTGTAGGTGTAAGAAGACATGATAAAACATATATCTTTTTACTATTGATGTAATTTACCGTAAACACTGTTAAAAATCTTATCCTAGTTTGAATGAATTTTTGGTGGTCAGTAGCTGCCACCATTGTACTGTAGATCTGTACTTTAAAGTATATTGACCAGGTTCTTTTTAAAATGCATTCGCTAGTTATAGGCTATGACCCCTTAAGAAAATAAAAGCCCTTTAAGAAAGTTATTTATTTGCAGTAAACTTATAAATTTTGAAGGTTTCATACAGAAAAGCTAGGGATGGTGCCTCAACGCATTATCAAGAAAACAGTCTTCACATGACTGCCTCGTGAAGCGAGAGGGAGGCAATTCATTCCTCACTGAAAAGTTCACACATTGGCATCACACAATTGGCGACAATAAGCATATGAAAAATGACTGATATCATCTCCGCAAAATTGTCTGTTACGCTTAAACAATAAAAGGATTTTGAATTTAATAGCAGGGCAACCAGAAAACAGCAGTCCTAAAAAATACGCCAAAAAGGAATCCGACTGCCAATTCGTACGTTAGGAGCATATTTTGGGAAAATGTTCTCAAAAGACATAACAACCATTATGAAAAGACTCTTATGCAACGAATAAGTTAGACTTAAAATTACGCAGAGAGGAAAATGAAATTTCACTGACCGCAAACACATTCGATCTTTATTTCTTTTTTTTTTAATTTGATTCCAGCAAGGGTGAAATACGCATCTTAATGAATTCTCTTTATCTGACAGCCGTTTTTCAGTAATAAGGCAGATGCTGGAAGTTTTTCTTTCTTTTCTTTTGACGGAAAGTTATTGTGGGATTGAAAATAAACGTTAAGATAAAATAGCTATTTAATTAAAGATTAGTTTTAACTGTAATTTAGAAAAATGTAAAATTTAAGAATACTATATGTGATTCTACATCACAACCATCAGATGGTGAGAACTCGAACTCACATTTGGGGCTTCCTATTGCAATCTTGTCCGAACTATTGGAGCCCCACCATTGGACGAGAAGTTCAGACCTCTCAACTGGTAGACGGCAAGTGCGGGGTTCGAACCCAATCACGGCCGTCGGCCTAACCGTTCAGAATTTTCGTGGTTTTCTTCGACCCTTGCCTAAATATGGGTTAGGTTCCCTTAGAAAGACCCCCACGAACCCCCTGGACCTATATCCCTCGAGTAGATAATCGGCCGACAAAAAATAAACTAAACCAAACCAAACTATTGGAACCAAACTATTGGTGCGAAATTTCACCATCTGATGGCGGCAGTTATTGAATAATAAAAATTGGTTCAATCCAGGACAAGATTTTTAATAGTGTTGTTTGAAAAATACTTGTTAACCAAAACAAACTTTACACTTGTTAAACCTAAACCATGTTAGCTATAGGGACAAAGTGCTCCTATAGCTAACATGCCCCGGTCTGACCCACATTTCAATTTATATACTTTCTGATTGAGAATATGATAATTTAATATTTTTTAACTGAAAGTTGACAGATATACAAATAAAGATTTTCATCTTGGCAATAGCAAAAATTTCAAAAGAGATATAAAATTAATTACATTTTTCAATGCCTCAGTAGTATGATAAGACATTTTTTGCGATTAATTTTATTTAAAAGCATTTAAAATGACGAGAAAAAATACTCACACATCTGCATTTAAATTTTTCAAGAGAACTCTTTCAAATCAATGAATTTTCTCATTTTTATTAAATCACGTTACACTAGTCGCTAACTACACTCTCCTTTTTTGTTGCTCACCGTAGAAGCGAAAGAATTTCAGAAGAATTTTCGTTCGGTGGAACGTGACAAATTTACAGTTTTCTCAACAGCTGAAAGTTCATTAGAGAATAAAGGAAAAACAGCGAAACAAAATTTATTGAAAAAGTTACAATGTTTAAACATAGTATAAACTTGCAATACACATACATTGAACGTCTGAATTAAAAAAAAAAAAAAACTATTAAAAGCTTGAATAATATAAAATAAGACAGACTTGAATACACTTTTTAAAAATAAATAAAATTTATATACAGAAAATAAAACACTAAAAAACATTTAAAAATAGAAGAGTAAACGTATAAAAAAGATTTCATATTTATTTACTTAGAACAGGTGTCACAAATAAAGAATTAAAAAATTGACATGTTTCGGTTCATTCATAAGAACCGTATTCATAACACATAAAATCAGTAGAAAACTAAATGACATTGGATATTAATGTAAAATTTAAAAACCCAAAACAAAACACTGCGCCCCCTATGATCGTGAATAGCCATTGCCACCGCGGCATATAAATATAATATATATTGATCATATATTAAATTTAATATGTATAAAATTAATATTAATATAAGTAGAAAACTAAATGACACTGGATATAAATATAATTTAAAAACCCAAAACAAAAAATATTGCGCCCCCTATGATCGTGAATAGCCAATGCTACCGCGGATTCACCGCGGATATGATTCACGATCATAGGGGGCGCAATATTTTGTGTTTTGGGTTTTTAAATTATATTTATATCCAGTGTCATTTAGTTTTCTACTTATATTAATATTAATTTTATACATATTAAATTTAATATATGATCAATATATATTATATTTATATGCCGCGGTGGCAATGGCTATTCACGATCATAGGGTGCGCAGTGTTTTGTTTTGTGTGTTTAAATTACATTTATATCCAGTGTCATTTAGTTTGCCACTGATTTTATGTGTTATGAATACGGTTTTTATGAATGAACCGAAACATGTCAACTTTTTAATTTTTTATTTGTGACACCTGTTCTAAGTAAATAAATATGAAATGTTTTTTATACGTAAATGAAAAAGGTGAAGTGATTTTGTTTTAGTTTTTAACTTTGAAAAAACGAAAGCTAACAACAGTTTTAACATAGAAGAGTAAACGTTTCGCCAAGCTACACGCAAGGCCTTATCAGTACAAATAATCATTCATTGCATAGCAAACATTGGAACAAATCAAGACAGTTACAGTTAGTATAATGGACTGAAGTATAATGGAAATTTATAGTATAAACTTCACACTTTCTGTTAAAATTTATTTCGATTTTGCGAATACGAACGGAAGGAAATTTGACTGACGAAACATATAAAGCTCACAATAAATTGAGAAAACAAATCTAGTTTTTTTTTTTTTTTTTTTTTTCTAAAAAAGCTTTGCATATTCTCAAAAACATCTGTGAATGAGACGAATTTTTCGATTGATTATATTTTGTTAACTTCTTAATAGTTATATTTTCCAGATAAGTAAATTAAAGATAAGGACAAAATACTGATTTTTTTTTTTTTTTTTGCACTGAAATATTTAGATTGATTAATGCTAGTAAAACAAGTTGGAAATTGCACGTGAACGTAGCAAATGAGGTGCGTTCGTACGATAACGAAGTTTTAAAAATATTCAGACCTTGCTGATATAGTAGAGCGTACTCCGGATACAGTATAGTAGTCGAAATCTTTACGTTGCTGTAAATATGCAGGAAGTAATTTTTATTACACCTCAGCAACGTATATCTTATTCATAAAATGTGAAATAGTTGAATATAATTAAAACACGTACCAAACAATGTTTCCCCGTATAGCATTATGTAGTGGAATACTTTTGTGTGGCCCTGTACTTTAATAATAAAAATTCTTTGCATCACAGATTGTACAGAATGCATATTTTAGTATATATTTCATAGATTCATGCCAATTCTATTAGGTTGGAATGAGTGTAACATCATTAAAATGCATTTGAAACTTTTCCCCCATTGACCGTAATGTAACGGAATCCTTTTGATTGTCCCTGTAATTGATCTATGCATCCGATTTTCATAAAATTTGAAATGACTCGACAAAATTATGTTAAAATTATGTATTTTAAATTTCAAACGATTCGGTTGGGTAGTTTTTGCGTTGTTATATGCGGACAGACGGACGGACAGACAGACAGACGGACAGACAGACAGACGGACAGACAGACAGACGGACAGACGGACGGACTGAGTGACAACAATAGGTGCTACGTATTTATATAATTACGAACGCACCTAATGACTGCCAATTAATAAATCAAGATGTCAAATAAAATTAAGGGTATCTAAAACTATTTAGTTGCGAAACAAGCGAACGTTTTTTGTTTGAGCTGCGTTCGTGAAAAATGTTCAAGGATTTAAAACACGAAACTTTCAGCTTTGTTTTGATCATTTCTCCTTAAAGTTCAGAAATTTCGATAATGTAACTTAACAACTACTATATGTCACCTGAGAATAAGATGGTTCTATCTGACCAAAAATCAATTTGGAGTTGGAACACTTTGAAAATCAGCATGCTCTGTACATGCAGCTTTTAAAGTGTGCAAAAAATTCTCGACATTAATTGTATGCAGGTATACATATCAATTCCACAAAATCAAAGTTGGTAAATAATATTTTCGTGGATTTTTTTTTTTTTTTTTTTTTTTTTTTTGCATTTAAAGAAATCGATAGAACCATAGAATTTGCAAACGTCGTGTTGTGCTTAGAATAACTGGGTTCAATCATTAAAAACCAAGTTATTCTTAAATTTCTGTAACTTTTTATAGCTTAAAAAAGAGAAATTTTGTTGATGAATTCGATAAACATCAGTGAATAGCAAAATGTTTATTACTAATTATATTTTAATACAATAACATAAAATTGCTGCTTTCACTTATTCAGACAAATTAATAGCATTTTCACAAAAATAATTAATTTAGATAAGTTAAATATATAACTATTTAACATATTATTTAATATATTATAACACAAACTATCTCAAATATTTAATAATGTTAAATATGAACCTGAAAGTTTTCCGGTTTTAGTGTACTAATTTAAAAGGCAGGAGGGGGAAGAGAAAGGTAGTGTATGAAAATTAAGACAAAAACTAGTTATTATATTGACATTTAATGAAGATTTTCACTGGATTTTCATGTTTTCTCTATATTTATGAAGGTAGAAATGATGCAATATTTGTAAGTTAAGCCCCGATTCTAAATATGTTTTTTATTGTTTGTTCCGTTGTAATGAGACTCAATCTTTGTATAACTTTGAACATTACATTTCATTTTATTCATGACATCATTTGAGATTGCCCTGCTTCAATTTTTACTTCACTTATCTCTAGTTGAGGTCGATTTGATATCCTTATATTTATGCACTGTATAAAATGGCTTCTAAATTACAATGTTTCCAAGTAGAATTGTTTGTATACCTTCTAACCTTGTCACTCCCTATAAACAAATAATAACAAAAAAAGTTCTGTTCATGGAGATTTCTATTAGTTCTTAATATCTTTTGCTTATCCAGGCTATCAGTCGTGTTTCCACTAAAGTAATATTTCTCATTTTGTGAAAGCTTATGATATTCATTGAATACGTGCTGACCATGTTCTTTCGAGACTTCTTTTGAGCAGTTTGTTTTTTAAAGACTTTAAATCTTTTAATTTGTATTGGCACAACAAACTTTCTTTAAGAATTAACATGCACTTTCGATTGTGTTCGGAGCTCATGAAGAGGAATTGACAAGAGGATGTACGTAACTACGTAAAGATACTTTTAACTTGCAAAAAACTCATAGTTTTTCCTATCAATTTGAGTTCTAGGAATTTTTTTTACCGTTTTTTTTTAATTAATTTAGTAAAAAAAAAGTCATCTATTTTTCTGGATTTTGTAAATCTGAATCAGTTAAAATTAGTACTTATTCTTTGCATAGATCACGTCCATTAATTAAATATAAGTAAACACAGTTCACTTTGCATATCGAAGTACTAAAAAACATATTTAAAAAGATTTTTACTTATAAAAATTTGCTCGATATTTTGTCTAAAAAAGATTTATATACCAAAATAATTTATTCTTTCACATAAGAAAAAAAAGACTGCCGGTTTTCATAATACGCTATGAAATAAAATAAAATAATAATATATTATGTGATATGCTGTCTGCGATTGCTTTGCACAAAGAACTGTGTTATTCTGACTGTTTTCGAAAATTTTTGATAGAATTATATTAATTTCTATCGCTAGCAGAGTAAAATTATATGTAACGAAATTTTAATGCAGAGATGCATTGATAGATATAAATAGAACATTCCTATGCCAAAAAGTCAATCAAAAAAATAAATAAATAAATAAATAAATAATAAAATAAAATAAAAATGACAGTTAGAACCTTATTGTTCTCTTTATCGATATTTAAACCTGACTAAAATTTCAATGAATTAGAACGAAAAAAAATTTTTTTTGTTACGTTAAAGATTTGACGCAAAAACAATAAAAGAGCGAGAATAAAACATATTTCTTTTACAACTATAACAATATTTTATTACTAAATTTCTACCTTGGCTACAAAAACGTAATATTTATAACTGATAAAAATTAGGCAGAATTCGCAAAACAAGACTTATGTTTAAAATTCAATTAAACTACCCTACGGGGGAAAAATACCTCTCACAAGCGCTTTTACCTCTAAATATCGATACTTTTTTGAGAGTTTTTATTTAAAAATATAATTCATATAAAATCGATTAAAAGATATAAAATCATACAAATTTGAGGTTTTCAAATTACACGAATTTCAGAAATATATTTCAAGAATGAGTCATTCAAATTTGAAAAATCATACAAATTTTGAGGAATTACGGGCACGGATAACGGCAATCTGAACAGCCAGTTAAAAATAAAAAATGTATCTGCTACCGTGCATTCACAAGGAAATAAAAAGAATTTCTTCCTACGGGGGGGGGGGGGAGGAGGGGTAATTGACTGCAGCACAGTTTAATAATGCTATGCTATTGAAAACGAGCTGCTAATATATTTTTCTATACAAACATTAAATATTGTTAGTATATTTAGGTTTTAATATAACAGAATGATTTTTTTTTTTTTTTATCTTGGGAAAAATCTGTTCAGTATTGTGTAATATTTTATATCAGTTGTAAAGCGTAAAATTGTATAGTTACGTTTAATAGCGGTATCACACGGACGTCTTTCGCCGAACTTTTCCCCCTACACAACATTACAGACAGCAAAATGTTCTGTGACCTTGATATAGGGAGAATCTGTTCGAGTTTTTCGTTTACCGAGCATTTCCCGCATTGCACGGAAAATTTTGGCTATTCATTCAACGCTGATCAACTGACCAATAGGAGCGGAGCGAGAAACTAAATAACCCCAAGAGAATTTTGAAAAACCTGTTTACCGAACACGCTGCAAAGTGAACGATCCTGCTTTGTAAAATGTTTGCGAAAAATCTTTCTCCGTGTGATACCGCTCTTATATAAAAGCATCTTAAGAGCACACACTAGTCACGCGGTAAAAGCCGAGCGCTAATGTAAAGTCAATGGGGGCGTTCTTTTCGAATATCTCGCTCAAATTTTAATATTTTTACATGATTTTTTTGCACAAGATAGCTGAAGACGATCCACAACCGGCCTAGTTTTTAGTTTTTCGATTTTGGTTTCAGAATTTTTTTAAAAAATTACTTTAACTTTCAAAACCGGTTTAAACCGGTTCTGAAATTGAAACTATTATAATATAAAAAATATATAAGCAAAATCGAAAAAGTAAAAACTAGGCCGGTTGTGGAGCGTCCTCAGCTATTTTATGCAAAAAAAAATCATGTAAAAATATTAAAATTTGAGCGAGATATTTGAAAAGAACGCTCCCATAGACTTTACATTACCATCCGGGACTTTTTGTGTACTTTTTCTGTGACTATTGTTGGTTCTTAAAAGAAAAATTCGCTAATAGCAATTTTTTTAAAAATTTTATGACTCTATATAAATTTATGCAAAATACAGAGAAAATATGGAAATCGATGTACACATACATAGAAGGATATTAGACGAATACCAGCTTTTCACTAACTCCACAGAAATATTTTGCTAAAACTCTTATTCAGATGTATTATGAAATAGCTATTCGAGAGATATATAACTATTATTTATGCATTTGTATTAAAGACAGACAGATAAAGTACAGTTGCTTCAATAGAGTCGATATGAAAAATTTTGGAGGAAGAAAAAATTTATTTATAAGCTAACATCCCCGTTATTTTTCTGAATTTATTTCTCTCGATTTAAAAAAAAGGAATCTCAACAATTTCTAATGCGCAGGAAAAGGTCAGTGAAGGAAAAATTCGTTACGGAACCGTTAACGTAAAGTTTCATTTCGAATTGCTGAAAAGAAAAGAAAAATCTAATTACAATAAAAAAGTCTGAAAGTATCTACGTCTACTGACTGGAGGCCGTTAAGGAATGTGATAGCAATTATAAAGGATTTTCTCTTCCAACATTGTTTCTTTTCTTTGCCTGAAAAATTGATAGGATTTTGGAACTTGGGTTCATATCCATTATTACTTAGCCCACTTCCCCCGAAGAACACGAACGTAAAATAATGACTTTCATCAGTACTACACTGTTAAAAAAATTCTGAAATTCACGAATATTTTTTTCCTGAATTTCACAGAAAAAGTCCCTTTTTGCAACAAAAGGGCATTGTCCGTTACAAATCAGCAAATCCCACCATATTTCCTGAAAATAACGAAATGGGTGGAAATAAAAACAAAAAACGGAGACATTCGGTTGTGTAAGGGGGTACGTGGCCGAATGGTCAAGGCACCATACCACCAATTGCCTGCGAGAGCAGATTGTGGGTTCGTATCCCACTGGCGGCAAGAAATAATGAAAACATAAAAAGTCCCTTTTAAATTACATTATTTCTGTTTATTTTTCTCTTATTTCTTATTAAAAAATCTTTTAATTAATTAGCCAATAAATAAATAAATAAATAAATAAATAGTGTACGACAATTTCAAAAAATTGTCTATATTCTAAAAAAAGTTGTTAATAAGAAGTTTTTTTCATTCATTCATTCATTCATTCATTCATTCAAAAAAAAAAAAAAAAAAAAAAAAAAAAACAGTGGTTTTAAACAGTGATTTTTTTTTAATTTAAACTATTTAAAAAATAAAAATTGGTTTAAAAAAACAATAAGCATTACGCATCAGTCTAAAATAAAATAAAATAAACTGTTTACAAATGTTATAAAGAATGTATTTGAAAGGAAATCTTAAAAAAGCACAACAGATTTTCCCACTAACTTATAAAAGACATATTCTGTACAACCCGGCATCAGCAGCTCTGGCTCGGTTAGTAAGGATTTATTGCGCTTTCAAAAGGTCCCGAGTTCGATCCTGAGGACGGCGTGAACTAAATTGCGCAATAATAATAATACGTAAAATAACATAGCAGCTTAAAATCACTCAGTAATTTCGAATTCTTTGATGATTAATCGATTTATTAATTTTAAAAATTATATTAAATTATTATCATTAAAAATGAGACTTTGTAACAGAAAGTTACCGCTTCTTCAAACGGAGTTTTCCTTTCTTGTATATCCCACAACGGAAAATCTACTTACGGAACGGTAACAGTTCGGCTACTTTGCTGCCGGTAGTTTCACATGGAATTCATAGATTTATTTTTAACAGTGTACTTGGTTATCCCGTCCACCAAAAAACTATCGCCAAACTATAAGATTAAATGCCAGTAATGGATAATCGTGAATATTACATTCAATGACATTAAACACGATACACGTGACTAAACTTTATCAAGCGATTTTTATTTCTTCTATTTGTTTGTATTTTTATTAATGTTTTACTAATTTATTCATTCTTTCGTTATTTAAAGTAAAAATTATGTCAATAAGTAAAATTTACCTATTCGTTTGACGATTTGTATAATTTGGCGAAATTGATTGACGGGATAACCAAGTAGTATCCTTTCATCATATACTAGCTTTCATCACTATTCAGGTTCAGTTAGTCCCTGATATAAATTAGCGCTGTTTAATTTTCTGTGTAGATCGCCCAACAGGTGGTACTGTTATGCTACATTTTTCATATTTTCAATAGTTCTATTTCAAGAATTAATGCACGAATTTGCATCTAACTTTGCATTTAGTTAGACGTTGACATAACTTGGTGCTATATAGATTTTGGTGTTAATCGTCCAATAGATGGAGCTTTTGAGCTGCATTTGGTAGGATTTAATGTTGACACACTCATGCAGACAGTTTTTTAAGTCGAATAATGATTTTAAGAGGTATTTGTGAAAGTTTGTCAAAATCGTTCCACTTAAAAAGTTTTATAGGAGAAAAAACTGTATATAGAAGTTTAATTATTTTTAGATAATTTTATACACCAGAACTTGGTATGCACACTGAATTTATTTTTTTAATTTGACACCTTTTTGAGGATTTATTTCCATATTAAAATTTTCAGCATTTTGAGAGAATTTTTTTAACATATTTTAGAAATGATTGTTATTTTAAATTGTTGCCAAATAATCAAATAATACTATAAATCAATAATATTTTCTTCAAATTTAAAGAGTATTTATATTTACACGTGATAATCACAAATAGAAAGAAAAGAATATTCAAATTAGAATTAAATAGAGGTAAAAGTGGGAAATATTGAAGTTTGAGTCATAAAACTAAACGAATATTAAACGAGAAAAATATATTAAAACAATAAATTCATTAGAATACGTGAACCGACTTAAACGGAAAAAGTACGCCATATTTAAAATAAGTACGCCATATTTAAAATAACCAAGCAATAATATTGCAAATAGTGTAAATTTAAAAATTATATTTACTTGAAACATTTTCCATTTCTAAATGGCCCCACCAGTGGCCGAGAGGTTCGGACCTCTCAACTGGTAGACGGCAGTTGCTGGGTTCGAACCCAATCGCGGCTGTCGGCCTAACCGTTCGGAGTTTTCGTGGTTTTCTTCGAACCTTGCGTAAATACGGGTTAGGTTCCGTTAGAAAGACCCCCACGAAGAGCACTCCCCCCTGGTCCTATATCCCATTAGTGTAGATAATCGGACGACAAAAATAAACCAAACCATTTCTAAATGATCTTTTAAACTATTGTTTCCAAAATTAAGGCAGTGGAAATAAAAACATTTTCTTTTCTAGTAATAAAAGTATTTTCACGTAAATATCAAAAAGAGAAAGAAAACTTTTAAATATTATAAAATCAATGAATGAAAGATAAATAAATTGTCAAAAGCGTCAAGTAAAAAGAAATTATGCTATTTTAAAAGTAACCAAGTAAAATTGTGAAACAGTTGAAATTAAAAAAAAAAAATATTTAGATGAGATATTTACTTCATGTTTTGATATGATCTTTTTAAACTATTGTTGTAAATTTTAAGATGATATAAATATTTCCTTTCTAACTAAAAAGAATTTTCTCGTTAATATTAAAAAACAGAAAGAAAAGATTAATGAAAATTACATCATATTTAAACGATACATTTAAAATTCCTTACTCAAAAAAATAAAAATGAAAATAAATAAATAAATAAATCTTATAGAGCGAATCAAAAAATGCCAGGAGGCAAGGACTCTGCGTATTCCACTGTTTAACTTATCTTGTTTAATCAAACAAATAAATAGCCAATAGATGGTTATAACAGATAATTAGGTTTTAATATTCTCCAATCAAATGGAAATGAATGGAAACCCGTTTATAGAGTGATCGCCACTTATATATATATATAGATCATTGTTTCGAAATCTTTTAAAAATTAATCAAGTTAGCATGTTTTTAGAATTTGTGGTGTCTCAACAGAGGTTAACGAGCGTAGCTCTTAGGGGACAGAGCAACACCGACGCTATTATCTATTGGCGTCGACGTTGGGCAAAGCCCCTGTGTAATGATTTCCCTGAGCATTTACAGAAATGTATAAAAATTATAACCAAAGTTAGGCAATTACTTCTGTTATCCAAGTTACTGCATCAAATCTGGACTTTGCTGAAAATTAGTTAATGTATATATTTTTTTTTCTAAAATTTCTGTTCTGTTGTATAATGAAATCTCTATTTAATCAATGAATAAAAAACATTAGATATTTATGTACTTTAAGAATACAATTTACATACAAAATGGTCGTTTCTATTCTACGTCGTTTCTATGAATTTTATATATGAAGAAAATATATTTTAAAATAATCTACCTCACAAAAATTGTAACTCTATGAAACTTTCACTATGTTCATTTCTTTTGATTTAAGACAAAGAATTCTGATTTTTTTTCTAAGACGGAGAACAGAGGGAAAGAAAAAAAAATCAGTCGGGAAAAAAATCGTTAAGGAACCTTTCGCAGAAAGTTTAATTCCGAATCGCTGAATAAAAGAAAAAAGAAACTAATTGCAAGGAGAAGGTCTGGAAGTCCGATGATAGAAGGATGTTAAAGAATGTGATAGCAATTATGAGGAATTATCTCAGGCACACATTGTTTTTTTTTCTCTTACGATGAAAAGTTTGATAGGATTCCGGGATTTGATTGCAATCAAGTGAAATCACACTGGAAAAAAATATTTTGCAGCTATATTCTGAAATTGGCCGTTTTCAAAATCTTTTTATTAATTAAGTAAAATTGTTTTTGTTTATAGATCGAGTTTAAATGTTCGACATCTGGTTATTTAAAAATATACCAAGCATAAGATCTTAATTAATCTAAATAATAAGCATTACATTGATGTATTGTTTTTAAAAAAATAAAGTAACAATTTACTTATAACAATTAAGCTATAGTTTATGCATTTATACAAATCTATAAAAATTATAACAAAATATAGGCAATTGTTTCTGTTATTGAGATTATTGCATGTAATCTGGACTTTGCTAAAAACTAGTTACATGTAATTTTTTTTTTTAAATTGTTGTTCTCGTGTATAACGAAATCCATATTTAAGCAATGAATAAACATAACGCACGTACACATACCGGATGACCCAAAAATGACTGATGGATTCTAAAATTCAATAACTTGCGAACGGTGACAGCTATTTAAAAAATTTTTGCAGGAGGGTTATTATAATGGCAGGAGTTTTTTCCGTAATTTTTTACTCCATTCATTAATTTTAATTCCATGAAACTACCACTGTGTTTATTTCTTTTGATTTCAAACAAAGAATTCTGATTTATATTTATTTATGCACAAAATTTTAACTCCATGCAAGTATCACTATGGTTATTTCTTTCCATTTAAGACAAAGAATTCTGATTTATGTTTATTTATATTTTTTCTAAGACGGAGAACAGAGGGAAAGAAAAAAAAATCAGTCGGGAAAAAAATCGTTAAGGAACTTTTCGCAAAAAGTTTAATTCCGAATCGCTGAATAAAAGAAAAAAGAAACTAATTGCAAGGAGAAGGTCTGGAAGTCCGATGATAGAAGGATGTTAAAGAATGTGATAGCAATTATGAGGAATTATCTCAGGCACACATTGTTTTTTTTCTCTAACGATGAAAAGTTTGATAGGATTCCGGAATTTGATTGCAATCAAGTGAAATCACACTGGAAAAAAATATTTTGCAGCAATATTCTGAAATTGGCCGTTTTCAAAATCTTTTTATTAATTAAGTAAAATTGTTTTTGTTTATAGATCGAGTTTAAATGTTCGACATCTCGTTATTTAAAAATTCCAAGCATAAGAGCTTAATTAATCTAAATAATAAGCATTACATTGATGTATTGTTTTTAAAAAATAAAGCAACTATTTACTTATAACAATTAAACTATAGCTTATGCATTTATACAAATCTATAAAAATTACAACTAAATATAGGCAATTGTTTCTGTTATTGAGATTATTGGATGTAATCTGGACTTTGCTAAAAACTAGTTACATGTATTTTTTTTTTTTAATTGTTGTTCTCGTGTATAACGAAATCCATATTTAAGCAATGAATAAACATAACGCACGTACACATACCGGATGTCCCAAAAATGACTGATGGATTCTAAAATTCAATAACTTGCGAACGGTGACAGCTATTTAAAAAAATTTTACAGGAGGGTTATTATAATGTCAGGAGTTTTTTTCCGTAATTTTTTATTTTAGTTCGCATATCAAACAATAGGTGGCGCTGACGGCGATTGAAGGCCAGGTGATCAGTGCTGAGTGAAGTGTCGACCTCGCCTTCAATCGCCGTCAGCGTCACCTATTGTTTGATATGCGAACTAAAATAAAAAATTACGGAAAAAAACTCCTGACATTATACATAACCCTCCTGCAAAAAATTTTTAAATAGCTTTTTGAATAGCACCGTTTGCAAGTTATTGAATTTTAAAATCCATCAGACATTATTGGGACACCCGGTACTTACACACGTGTAAACACACATACATAAACATTAGCTATTTATGTCAGTCAAGAATACACCTACGAAATGGTCGTTTATGTACAACATATGTATGAATCTTAAACATGAAAAAATATATTTATAAATGAACTACCTCACAAAATTCTAACTCCATGAAACTATCACTATGTTTATTTCTTTTTATTTAAAACAAAGAATTCTGATTTATATTTATTCACATTTTTTTTTTCTGGAGTGAGAACGGAGGGAAAGAAAAAAAAAATCAGTCGGGAAAAAATTGTTACCCGTAAGACATGGTGACGTCACTGCAACGTCGTTGTGAAGTCACATTGTGACTTTGTGACCATCGATTGTCGATGTGACGTCACGTGACGTCGATGTGAAGTCACAGTGACTAAAATGTGAAGTCGTTATGGCCGTTTTAGAGCTTTTTTGTGACGTCACATTGTGACCACTTTGTGACGTCACAATGTGACCAATTTGTGAAAAGTGTGTCATTTGTGACTACTTTGACATTTACATTGTGACGAACTGTGAAATTTTTTTTAGAAAGTCACATCTTAGTCACATTGTGACGTCACTGAGTGGTGGCATTTTCGTCACAGATGTGATGTGACCAAAGTGACTCACAGTGACGTCATTGTGACGTCACTGTGAACATGCATGCTATGAGGGTAAAGAACTGTTCACAGAAAAGTTTCATTCCGAATATCTGAATAATAATAAAAAAAATGAAACTAATTACAACGAGAATGTTTGGAAGTCCGATGATAGTAGATAAAGAATATGATAGCCAGTGTCCTCGCTGGCATTTGACCAACGTTAGTAATTTGGCTAATTAAAAATAAAAAACTTTCGCCAAATGATAAAAGTATTAGCAAAATAAATTCACTGTGTAGCACTATTTAATGCCGTAAATAATTTTTAAACCTTTAAACATTAAAATTTCAATATGTTTTAAAACAAACAAAGTTTTTATAACTATGACAATAATTGTTATTAATCTAATTTCCACTATCGCTATAAATACATTAAAAATATATATGTATGCATATGTATGAAAGACAAAAAAGAAAAGAAAGAAAAGGCAAAAATTGAGCAATAGCAATTTGGCGAATCTAATCGCTTGTTTACTCGCCAAATCAAGAATTTAGTCGCAATTTGGCGCAATGGCGAGCGACAGCGAGAACACTGATGATAGCAATTATGAGATATTTTACCAGGCACACATTGTTTCTTTTCTCTTACGATGAAAAGTTTAACAGGATTCCGTGATTTGATTACAATCAAGTGAAATCACATGGGGATAAAAATATTTTGTAGCAATATTCTGAAATTGGCCGCTTTCAAAATGTTTTTATTAAGTACGTAAAAGTATTTTTGTTTATGGATCGAGTTTAAAATTTTAACATCTCTTTAGTTAAAAATACTAAGCATAAGAGCTTAATTTATCTAAATAATAAGCATACATTTATGTTTCGGTTAAAAAAAACCAAACAATTTACTTATAATGATTAAAAAATAGTTTATGCATTTATAAAAATGTATAAAAATTACAACCAAAGTTACGCAATTGCTTCGGCTATGGAGATTATTGCATGTAATCTGGACTTTATTAAAAATTGGGAAATCTGGACTTTCCCATGAATTTTTTTTTCTAAAATTGTTGCTCCAGTGTATATCGAGATCTTTAAAGCAATGAATAAAAAACTATAGCTATTCATGTACATTAATAGTACAATATAACTACGAAATGACCGTTTTTATAAAGTAGGTATGAATTTTAAAAAGATGAACAATACATATTCATAAATAAACTTCCTTTCAAAATTCTAATTCAATTAAACTACCACTATGTTTATTTCTTTTGATTTAACCTTCCTACCCTGAATGGGTCTAATCGACCCATAACTATACATAATTTGTTTTATACGACTCGAACCAGAACTTTTTTTCATAAAGAAAATTAAATAAAAGATTCAGGGAAATAAGTCAATTAAATATACTAAAATATTTTAAATAAAAATTCTGGTGTGAAATGATTTATCAAGATTGAGTAAAAAATGAACAGGGTAGGAAGGTTAAGACAAAGAATTCTGAATTTTTTTCTGAAGTGCTGAAAAGAGGGACAGAAAAAAAAATCAGTCGAGAAAAAATCGTTAAGGAACCGTTCGCAGAAAGTTTTGTTCCGAATCGCTGAATCAAAGAAAAAAAAATAATTACAAGGAGAATGTCTGGAAGTCCGATGATAGAAGGACGTTAAAGAATGTGATAGCAATTAAGAGATATTTTCTCAGGGACACATTGTTTCTTTTCTTTAGATAAAAAGTTTGACAGGATTCCGAAATTTGATCGCAATCAAGTGAAATTACAGAGGGAAAAAATTGTAGCAATATTCTGAACTTGGCCGCTTCCAAAATGTTTTTATTAAGTACGAAAAAGTGTTTTTGTTTATAGATCGAGTTTAAATGTTGAACATCTCATTAGATAAAAATACTAAATATAAAAGCTAAATTTATCTAAATAATAAGCATATGTTTATGTTTCGGTTAAAAAAACCAAACAATTTACTTATAATAATAATAATAAAAATTAAGCATTTATACAAATAACGGGTAATTCATAATGAATGGGCTAAAAAGAATAGCGTAGTGTGACTGCCGTAATGGATTTATTCAGCCGAAACAAATTTATTCTGCAACTACCATTATACAAGTTTTATTTGGCAACAGGGAAAAATCATCGAATGACGAACTCGCCGCTAGAGGCGCTGTTAAACAAAATATCGTCCATGCTGGAGAAAGCGTACCGCGTTTTCGAATATGCCAAAACCTCCTCGGTAACTGTTGTGCAAAGACATTTTCGCATAAAATTTGAACGAACGTCTACTCCATTGTTGGATTGGCCGTACTGGGCAACAGGATTTCACATGTCTTCATTGGCCGCCGAGATCACCAGGTTTAACGCCCTGTGATTTTGTTCTGTAGGATTTCGTTAAAGACAAGGTGTTTTTGCCTCCACTTCCTCAGAACTTAGAGCAACTGAAGCAGCGGTTAACTGCAGTGTTGAACTCCATCACAGCGAATATGTTATCGCGAGTGTTGCAGGAGCTTGATTACCGTGTAGACATTTATCGTGCCACCGGAGGGGCACATTTTGAACACCTGTAGAAACTTAAATAAATGTAGTTTGAGGTAAATTTGAATTTTCCAAATATATTAATTTGAACGTTCACAATCATGTTTTCTTTTTGTCACATTCTTTATTAATCAGCCTGTATAAAAATATATATATATATATAACCAAAGTTACGCAATTGCTTCTGTTATTGAGATTATTGCATGTAATCTGAACTTTCCTAAAAATTAGTTACATGTAATTTTTTTTCTAAAATTGTTCTGTAATATTCAATGAAATCTTTAAAGCAATGAATAAAAACTATAGCTATTCATGTACATTAGCAGTACAATATAACTAAGAAATGACCGTTTCTATAAAGTAGATATGAATTTTAAAAAGATGAACAATATATATTCATAAATAAACTTCCTCTAAAAATTCCAACTCCACTAGACTATCACTATGTTTATTTCTTTTGATTTAAGACAACGAATTTTAAATTTTTTTTCTGAAGCGCTGAAAAGAGGGAAAGAAAAAAAAAATCAGTCGGGAAAAAAACGTTAAGGATCTGTTCACAGAAAGTTTTGTTCCGAATCGCTGAATATAAGAAAAAAGAAAGTAATTACAAAGAAAATGTCTGGAAATCCGATGATAGAAGGACGTAAAAGAATGTGATAGCAATTATAAGGGATTTTCTCAGGAACACATTGTTTCTTTTCTTTTTGGATGAAAAAATTTGATAGGATTCCGGAATTTGATTGCAATCAAGTGAAATCACATAGGGAAAAAATATTTTGTAAAATCATTCTGAAATTTTTCAAAATGTTTTTATTAATTAAGTAAAAATATTTTTGTTTATAGATCGAGTTTAAATGTTCGACATCTCGTTAGTTAAAAATATCAAGCATAAGAGGGTAATTAATCTAAATAATATGAATACATTTAGGTTTCGGTTAAGAAAAATAAAGAAACAATGAACTTTTAATGATTACAAAATACTTTTTACATTTATACAAATAAATAAAAATAATAACCAAAGCTACGCAAATGATTCTGTTAATGAGATTATTGCATGTAATCTGGACTTTACTAAAAATTAGTTACATGTCATTTTTTTTTCTAAAATTGTTGCTCTAATATATAACGAAAACTTTAAAGCAATGAATAAAAATCTTTAGATATTTATGTACATTAGCAGTACAATATAACCACAAAATGGCCGTTTCTAAAAAGTAGGTATGACTTTTAAAGATGAACGATATATATTCAAAAAATAAACTTCGTCGCAAAATTCTAATTCAATGAAATTACCACTATGTTTATTTCTTTTGATTTAGGACGAAAAATTCTGAATTTTTTTCCCAAGCGCTGAACAGAGGGATAGAAAAAAAAAATCAGTCGAGAAAAAATCGTAAAGGAACCATCCGCAGAAAGTTTTGTTCCGAATCGCTGAATATGAGAAACAAGTAGGAGATTGCACGTGAAGCGTAGCAAATGATTTGCGTTCGTACGATAACGAAGTTTTAAAATATTCAGATCTTGCTGATATAGTAGAGCGTACTTTGGAAACAGTATAGTGGTCGAAATCTTTGTGTTCCTGTAAATAAGCAGGGAGTAATTTTTATTATACTTCATTAACGTATATCTTATTCATAAAATGTGAAGTAGTTTTATATAATTAAAACACTCCCCAAACAATGTTTCCCCATATAACATGATTTAGTGGAATACATTTGTGTGGCCCTATAATTTAATAATAAATATCCTTTGCATCACAGATTGTACAGAATGTATATTTTAGTACACGTCATAAATTCATGCCAATTCTATTGTGTTCAAATGAGTGTAACATCTTTTAAATGCATTTAAGACTTTTTTCCCCATTGACCGTAATGCAATGGAATCCTTTTGATTGTCCCTGTAATTGATCTATCCATCCGATTTTCATAAAATTTGAAATGACTCGACAAAATTATGTAATAATTATGCATTTTAAATTTCAAACGATTCGGTTGGACAGTTTTTGCGTTGTTATATGCGGACGGACGGACGGACAGACGGATGGACTGAGCGACAACAATAGGTGCTACGTATTTACATAATTACGAACGCACCTAAAAAGAAACTAATTACAAAGAAAATGTCTAAAAGTCCGATGTTAGAAGGACGTTAGAGAATGTGATTATAATTATGAGGGATGTTCGCAGGCATCTATTGTTTATTTTTTCTTTGGATGAAAAAGTTTGATCGGATTCTGGAATTTGATTGCAATCAAGTGAAATCTCATAGGAAAAAAAAGTATGTTTTAGCAATATTCTGAAATTGGCTGTTTTCAAAATTACTTATTAATTATGTAAAAGTGTTTTTGTTTATAGATCGAGTTTAAATGTTCAACATTTCGTTAGTTAATTATTGCAATAAGTATATGCTTTTACTAAGAAATGTATATAGTGAACTTCAAAATGCTCAGTTTTACTTAAAAGGGAATTAAAATAATCAAAAAGAGATGTTAACAGTTAATTTTATTTTAAAAGAATCTTAGTACTTTCAACCTTAGTCAGGCTGTTCCTCAGAGAATATATCTTTTTAAATTTATAGAAATTCATGGTTTTATTTTGAAAATGAACGAGACATTAATTATTATAGTTGAAACTAGGAGTAGTTTTATAAGGATTAAACTTTATATAGAGTGTGGATTTTACTCTGAATATTTGTGAGTGCGAGAAAAAGAAATGACCAGATAATTACTTTTATTGACTTGCTTGATATGCATCAAAATCGCTATTGTAACAAGAAACTATTTCTGAAGATAAAATAGATTTAGACGCAATTTTTGACAATCATACATAAATAGAAGTTATTTAAATTGACAAACATTACTTACACTAATAAAACTATCTAGTAATATATTATTGCGATTTAAAATTAAAAACTAGTCGTTGGGGGCCACCGTAACACTTACCTATCATGGATATGTATATGAAAATAAAACATGTGAAAACTATTTATACAATGCATTGCAATTCATAAACAAAATTTAAATATTGTTAATATACACAGTAATGCTATATTAAATAACTGCTGATCTACCAATTTCGACCAATTATATAAAACTCCAAACTACTCAAGTAGTACCGAACTGCGTAAAAGAAACATCCTTATAACTTCAAAAATAGTAACTCTATTAACTAACAATTAACTGCCTCGGATTAAGCGTCTCATTTCCAATTAAAATATACCTCTGATTTGAAATTTGAATGAAATACAGGGTCATGAAAAATCGAAGAATGTGGAAAACAGGATTACAAATATCTCGGCAACTAATAATCCGATCGACTTCGTTCTATATGCAAAATGTGTGTTATTTTATAACCTTTTACGTCCATTCCTTAGAACAAAAAAAATCGAAAATTTTTATATACCTTTCATCAGAACGAATTTTTCGAGAGTCCTAAAAAAATAGTTCCGGATAATCGAGGTTGCTGATATTAAATAGGGTTCGTCCCATTCTTATATACTAACTACATACAAAATTTCAAGTCTCTATCTCAATTTGTTCGGGAGATAGAGCGTTTACAGACAGACAGACAGACAGACAGACAGACAGACAGACAGACGGACAGACAGACGGACGGCAAAAATTTTTTTTTCTAAAAATATGTTTTTCGGAATCTCCACTATCTAAAATGTGTAAATCCGTCAAAAATTTTTTTTCGATTTTCAAAACGATTGCAAGACTTACCGTATACTACGTATGATGGGTAAGTAATAAATTAAAATAAACTAACCTAATGCTTTATTATTTTCCTTTGCAAACAGAATGTTTATTGATGCTTCAAAAATGAACAAACTATTAAGAGTAAAACTGGCAAAATTCACTGTAATTAAAGCAAACAATTAAATGACAAAAAATATCAGTATGAATCATTATTTAAAACTTTCAATTTTTAACTAATTAAGTAATATGTGACGGTGTTTTATTTAACACGTTCGAATCTCTCGTACTATTAGTAGTACAGGTTTTTACAATTAAGAGCACACACTAGTCACGCGGTAAACGCCGAGCGCTAATGTAAAGTATATGGGGGCGTTCTTTTCTAATATCTCGTTCAAATTTTAATATTTTGACATGATTTTTTTTTTGCATAGGATAGCTTAGGACGATCTACAACCGTTATATTTTTTATATTATACCGATATATTTTTTTATATTATGATAGTTTCAGTTTCAGAACCGGTTTAAACCGGTTTTGAAAGTTAAAATAATTTTTAAAAAAAACCTGAAACCAAAATTGAAAAAGTAAAAACTAGGCCGGTTGTGGATCGTCCTCAGCTAGCCTATACAAAAAAAAAAAAAAAAAAAAAAAAAAAAAATCATGTAAAAATATTAAAATTTGAGCGAGATATTTGAAATGAACGCTCCCATAGATTTTATATTATCATCCGGGATTTTTTAGTACTTTTTCTGTGACTATTGTGGGCTCTTAAGTGTATGATTTCATCTTAGTAATTACTTTTGGTATCATCTACTTTTAGTAATGTTAAATCTATATCAGTACACTTCTTACTATGACATCATTTATGTTCTGGAAATTTGCAATAATAGTCATAATAATAAATGCTTAATTCATTCTCTTTACAATGTTGGCAATTCTTTTATATTAAACCCCTATTTCACTTTTTAAATTTAAAATGTAGGTTTTTCTGAACGAATCTCATGTGATGAAATTAAAAAAATATGAGAAAGTTGCAATATGTTTTAAATCATATTCTAAAACAAGTTTTTCAAAATATCTCTAGAAACTTTCTTAACACATTCGCTGACGCTCACGCGAAAGCATGCGATATGGCGCCAATATTAAGGGGTCACTCACGCGCCAGCGTGTGATGTGGGGTGATGTCCAATAGTCAGTTACGCGCTGGCGTGGGAAATCTTTCACTGATACTTTGTTATAAAAAGTAAATCGGCTTCTGGGAAAAAACCACTTCTACAGTGCGGAATTAACTATCATCACATCTTCACGTAAGGGGCAGCAAGCGTGTTAGTATATTGTCATATGACTCTGAATTTTATGATATGCAAAATGACAACATTCCGAGGATTTCAGACAGTGACATATTCAATGGGGAATATAAAAGCTGTAAGCCTTGATTACGTCCATTAATAACTATATCGTAATGTTAATAATATATATTCTACGACGAAAAGATAAGAAATTATATCATAAATAATTATTTTTTATTATAAGACTCTTTATTAATAAGACACTTTATTAATAAAACATTTGAAACATATTTCAAATTGACTTGTTTCAACTCCTTTTCATCGAGTCTTCTTCAGAATGGAAATAAAAATTACAAGCACAATAAACTTGAAAAACTGGAATAAATGATTATGGAATTCAAATTAAATGTATAACGCTCTCTACATTTTTGACATTTTCCGTGTCCTAACTATGTAGTTAAGAGTTGGATGGTTTGCAGGTTAACTTCCTGACTGCCGCGACCGGATTTTTTCGCACACTAAGCTGCAGGTTTCACAGGAACATAAGTAATAATTAAATTAATGTAATTCTACAAATAAAACCCAGTTTTGAAAAATTAAGTTAGGATTAATACTCTCAAAGACTGTACACCTATACGTAATAACATATTTTGTATCAGGTTGGAAAAAATATCTTTTTTTAATATTTTTGATAAATTATAGCGAAAACAACATGACAATTTTATCCTTTTGCTGGGCAGTCAGGGGGTTAACTACAGAGTTGGGACACGGAAATTTATATTTAATTTGAATTCCAGATTTTGATAGGATTCCGGGATTTGATTGCAATCATGTGAAATCCCTTAGGAAAAAAAATATTTTGTAGCAATATTCTGAAAATGGCCGTTTTCAAAATGTTTTTATTAATTACATAAAAGTGTTTTTGTTTATAGATCGAGTTTAAATGTTCGACATCTCGTTAATTAAAAATACTAAGCATAAGAGCGTAATTAATCTAAATAATAAGCATACATTTATGTTTCGGTTTAAAAAAAATAAAAAATCAATTTACTTATAGCGATTAAAAAATAGTTTATGCATTTATACAAATGTATAAAAATTAGAACAAAAGTTAGGCAATTGCTTCTGTTATTGAGATTATTGCATGTTATCTGGACTTTGGTAAAAACTAGTTAGATGTAAATTTTTTCTAAAATTGTTGTTGTGGTGTATAACGAAATCCCTATTTAATCAATCATAAACATAACCCACGCACACACTCATACACACACGTAAACACACAAACATAAACATTAGCTATTTATGTATGTTAAGAATACAATACACCTACCAAATGGTCGTTTCTGTGCAACATAGGTATGAATTTTAAACATGAAAAAATATATTTATAAATAAACTACCTCACAAAATTCTAACTCCATGAAGTTACCACAATGTTTATTTTTTTTCATTTAAAACAAAGAATTCTGATTTATATTTATTTATATTTTTTTTCTGGAGCGATGAACAGGGGGAAAGAAAAAAAAATCGTTAAGGAACCGTTCGCAGAAAGTTTTATTCCGTATCGCTGAATAAAGGAAAAAGTGAACTAATTATAAGGAAAATGTCTGAAAGTCCGATGATAGGAGAAGTGAGTGAAAGAATGTGATAGCAATTAATTATGAGGGATTTTTCTCAGGCGCTCATTTAGATGAAAAGTTTGATAGGATTCCGAAATTTGATTGGAATCAAGTGAAATCACATAGTGAAAAATATTTTGTAGCAATATTCTGAAATTGGTAGCTTTTAAAATGTTTTTATTAATGACGTAAAAGTGCTTTTGTTTATAGGTCGAGTTTAAATGTTCAGCATGCCGTTAGTTAAAAATACTAAGTATAAGAGCGTAATTAATCTAAATAATAAGCATGCATTCACGTTTCGGTTTAAGATAAATAAAAGAAACAATATACTTATAACAATTATAAAAAAATAGTTTATGTATTTATATAAATAGTATATAAAAATTATAACCAAAAGTACGCAGTTGCTTATCTCACTGAGGTTGGTTGGTTGATTTTTGTCGTCCGATTATCTACGCTAGGGATATAGGACCAGGGGGAGTGCCCTCCGTGGGGGTCTTTCTAAGGGAACCTAACCCGTATTTACGCCAAGGTTCGAAGAAAACCACGGAAAACTCCGAACGGTTAGGCCGACAGCCGCGATTGGGTTCGAACCAGTTGAGAGGTCCGAACCTCTCGGCCACTGGTGGGGCCTTATCTCACTGAGATTATTGCATATAATCTGGAATTTACGGAAAACTAGTTAAATGTAACTTTTTTTCTAAAATTGTTGCTCTGGTATATAACAAAATCTTTAAAGCAATGAAAAAAAAAAAAAAAAAAAAAAAAAAAAAAAACTTTTGCTATATATGTTCATTAGCAGTGCACTATAATTACGAAATTTCCGTTTTTACAAAGTAGGTATGAATTTTAAAGTTGAACAAAATACATTCATAAATAAACGTCCTCTCAAAATTCTAACTCCATGAAACCACCACTATGTTTATTTCTTTTGATTTAAGACAAATAATTCTAATTTTTTTTTTTTTTCTGAGGCGCTGCACTCTTAAAACGAAAAAATGGATTTGGCTTCTCAAGAAAGAGCTGCAATTTATTGAATCGTGAATGAGTTGTTTTTTAAATGCTTTACTCATCTTCATTTAGATTGTTTATATAAATAACTCATCTTGACTTAAATTGTTCAAAAACAACGCACTCATTTGAGTCGCTTCAACTCTTTATGAAAAGCTGCCTTTGAAAACGTGAGATGAGCTAATTTCGACTCCACTTGAGTTATAGCAGTACACTATAATTACGAAATGGCCGTTTCTACAAAGTAGGTATGAATTTTAAAGTTGAACAATATACATTCATAAATAAACGTCCTCTCAAAATTCTAACTCCATGAAACCACCACTATGTTTATTTCTTTTGATTTAAGACAAATAATTCTAATTTTTTTTCCTGAGACGCTGCACTCTTAAAACGAAAAAATGGATTTGGCTTCTCAAGAAAGAGCTGCAATTTATTGAATCGTGAATGAGTTGTTTTTTAAATGCTTTACTCATCTTGATTTAGATTGTTTATATAAACTACTCATCTTGACTTAAATTGTTCAAAAACAACGCACTCATTTGAGTCGCTTCAACTCTTTATGAAAAGCTGCCTTTCAAAACGTGAGATGGGCGAATTTCGGCTCAACTTGAGTTATTTGGCTCACATTTTGAGAGTGAACAGTGGGAAAGAAAAAAAATCAGTCGGGAAAAAATCGCTAAGGAACCGTTCGCAGAAAGTTTCATTCCGACTCGCTGAATAAAAGAAAAAAGAAACTAATTACAAGGAGAATGTCTGGAAGTCCGATGATAAAAGGACGTGAAAGAATGTGATAGCAATTATGAGGGATTTTATCAGGCACACATTGTTTCTTTTCTCTTTGGATGAAAAGTTTGATAGGATTCCGGAATTTGATTGCAATCAAGTGAAATCACATTTGAAAAAAAATAAGGTACCTTGGAGTAATAACGCCACGTTAAGGTTCTACCAATTTTCAAGGCTCAGTTTTAGTTTGCTTTTTTCAAAAAAATATATGATTTGATACAACAACTCATTGACTATCTATATAAAAAATAATTTAACAGATATGTATTCCTAAAATGTAATAGCGCGATTTCTTCACCAATGCTATTTCTTCACCAATGCTATTTCTTCACAAATGCTATTTCACCATGGCGTTATTACCCATATAGGTGGGTAATAACGCCATGCAAACAAAACTATGAAATAAGATGGAATAATTGCATGTAGATTGCCCAATTCTAAAAATACAATCTCTACAAACTTAGAAATTGACAAACTGCATTCTAAGTTATTGAAAATGTTAAATTTTTTGTGAAAGTTTAAGAAAAATAAAGGTGTGGTGTGTGTGTGGTGGGGGGAAGGATGAGGCAAAAGAATATCAGACCGTGAGCTTCTTTTTGCTTAAAAAGGACCGCTTAAATAGAATTATTAGAAACATTGCACAGTTTTAACTGTGTTTATTTGAATCGGTATTTAGGATATAGCTCGGCCACTGTAGGTAATCAACCGGGGTATCAATGCCAAGGATTTGTGTTATTACCCTGTTATAGTTATTGCGTTGTACATTTTAAATTTCAAATTATCTCGAGAAGATATCCAAAATCGTCAACAATATTTTGAAAGTCCATGAAATGTACTACAAATGTATGTAATTAACAAAGTATTTCCGGATAAAAAAAATGGTCTTCACATCACAAAACGTATTTCGCAAATTTTAGATCAAGCGTTAATTTTAGTTGCTTGTAAAAACAATAAGATCTAAAAATGAAACAAATTAACTTGAAGCTGTTTTTTGCGATTTATATAATTCAAAATCCTTCTGCGCAGAGCACATGGGTGTCATTTACCAGATTACACTATCTACCAAAAAGTATTTGTACACTTTCAGTTTTTGACATTTTGTCAAATATTTAAAAATATACTGGTCGGATTCTTCTGGAACTTCAGAAATATAAAGATTATGTTTCACTTTATATTTATTTACATTCATTTGTTAAGCGGGTAATTAGGGGGCCGGCAAAAAAACAAAGAATAATAGAAATATTTGGGATCGCCCTGTACATGAAAATGCACGAAACGACTTATCGCTTTAGAATACAAATATATGAATACAGTAGAATATGTACACTAATTTTTGTGAGAATAGCATGTATATTTATGGCGATAGAGCGATTGTTTTGAAAAATTCAAAAAATTCTGGTATGTTTTTTGTTTATATCATAGAGGGTTTTTGACCAAATTTAACGCAAATTTCAGAAAAATTGGCAAAATCTATTTAAAAAAATATAGCGCAATTGGAATATAAATATATTTAATACTTATAAAATACTTAATACTTAATTAAATATTTTATGAAATATGAGTAGTTTTATGAAATAATTTTTATCTGCGCATGTGCGAACGATAAAAACAATTATTTTACATCATTTAATAGTCAATTCTATGGAGTAACTTATAAAAAAAATCCAATCAAATATCGTGAAAATTCAAAAAGATATCATTATTATAAGTAAGCTGTTTTTACATTGCTCTCTAAAAACGGCTGAATGATAAGGGATTCTCCACAAATTGACATTTTTTATTAACTGACTTTTAGGAAAAAATTAGTACTATTTAATGAATACAATATTGCTGCTAATAAGTATCTTGACACCTGTGATAGAAAAGGAAAAGGGCTTTTATTCTTTTCCATCACAGATGTCAAGATACTTATTAACAGAAATATTGTATTAGATATTGTATACATTAAATACTAATTTTTTCCTAAAAGTCAGTCAATATAAAATGTCAATTTGTGGAGAATCCCTTATCATTCAGCCGTTTTTAGAGAGCAATGTAAAAACAGCTTACTTATAATAATGATATCTTTTTGAATTTTCACGATATTTCATTGGATTTTTTTTATAAGTTACTCCATAGAATTGACTATTAAATGATGTAAAAAAATTGTTTTTATCGTTCGCGCATGCGCAGATAAAAATTATTTCATAAAACTACTCATATTTCATAAAATATTTAATATATTTATATTCCAATTGCGCTACATTTTTTCTACTGCATTTTGCCAATTTTTCTGAAATTTGCGTTAAATTTGGTCAAAAACCCAGCATGATATAAACAAAAAACATACCAGAATTTTTTGAATTTTTCAAAAAAATCGCTCTATCGCCATAAATATACATGCTATTCTCACAAAAATTAGTGTACATATTCTACTGTATTCATATATTTGTATTCTAAAGCGATAAGTCGTTTCGTGCATTTTCATGTACAGGGCGATCCCAAATATTTCTATTATTCTTTGTTTTTTTGCCGGCCCCCTAATTACCCGCTTAACAAATGAATGTAAATAAATATAAAGTGAAACATAATCTTTATATTTCTGAAGTTCCAGAAGAATCCGACCAGTATATTTTTAAATATTTGACAAAATGTCAAAAACTGAAAGTGTACAAATACTTTTTGGTAGATAGTGTATTTCATAACTATGCAAAATATTAGTACTTGGTGTTATTACCCCGCCTGGCGTTATTACACCAGACCACCTTATTTTGTAGCAATATTCTGAAATTGGTCGCTTTCAGAATGTTTTTATTAATAACGTACAAATCTTTTTTGTTTATAGATCGAGTTTAACTGTTCGACATCTTATCAGTTGAAAATACTAAGCATAAGAGCTTAATCAATCTAAATAATAAGAATACATTTATGATTCGGTTTGAAAATTCCAAACTATTTACTTATAATAATTAAAAATAGTTTATGCATTTATACATATGCATAAAAAAATATAAACAAATTTACGCAATTGCCTTTTGTTATTGTGATTATTGCATATAATGTGGACTTTGCTAAAAACCCGTTACATGTAATTTTTTTCTAAAATTGTTATTCTGATGTATAACGAAATCCATATTTAAGCAATGAATAAGCATAACACAAGTACACATACGTACACATATGTAAACACACGTACATAAACATTAGCTATTTATGTACGTTAGGAATTCAATACACCTACGAAATGGTCGTTTCTGTACAATATATGTACGAATTTTTAACATGAAAAAATATATTTATAAATTAACTAAAAAAAATTTAACTCCATGAAACTACCATTATGTTTACTTATTTTGATTTCAAACAAAGAACTCTGATTTATATTTATTTACAGTCGTAAACATGTAAACACACGTAGATAAAAATTAACTATTTTTGTACTTTAAGGAAACAATACATATACGAAATGGTTTGTTTCTGTACAACACAAGTATGAATTTTAAACATGAAAAAATATATTTATAAAATAACTACCTCACAAAATTTTAACTCGATGAAACTACCACTATGTTTATTTCTTTTGATTTTAAACAAAGAATTATGATTTATATTTATACATAAAATTTTAACTCCATGAAACTACCACTATGTTTATTTCTTTCCATTTAAGACAAATAATTCTAATTTATGGTTATTTATATTTTTTCTGAGGCGGAAAACAGAGGGAAGGAAAAAAATCAGTCGGGAAAAAATCGTCAATTAACTGTTCTCAGAAAGTTTTATTCCGAATCACTAAATAATAATAATAAAAAAGAAGCTAATTACAAGGAGAATGTCTGGAAGTCCGATGATAGAAGGACGTGAAAGAATGTGATAGCAATTATGAGGGATTTTACCAGGCACACATAGTTTCTTTTCTCTTTGGATGAAAAGTTTGATAGGATTCCGCAATTTGATTGCAATCAAATGAAATCACACTTGAAAAAATGTGTAGTAATATTCTGAAATTGGTCGCTTTCAAAATGTTTTTATTAATTACGTACAAATGTTTTTGTTTACAGATCGAGTTTAAATGTTCAACATTTCGTTAGTTAATTATTGAAATTAATATATGCTTTTACTACGAAATGTATAATATGAACTTTAAAATACTCAGTTTTATTTAAAAAGGGATTTAAAAAAATCAAATATACATGTTAACAGCTAATTTTATTTTAAAAGAATCTTAGTACTTTCAACTTTAATCAGGCTCTTCCTCAGATAATATATATATTTTTTAATTTATACAAATAAATGATTTCGTTTTGAAAATTAACGAAACAATAATTATCACAGTTGAAAATAGAAGCAGTTTTTTTTAGATTAAACTTAATAAGAGAAGATATATATTACTATATATATCTTGTCTCATTAAACTTAATCTCCCCCCCCCCCAAAAAAAAAAAAAAAAAAAAAAAACTTTTACTTTTAACTATATTAATTATTGTCTCGTTCATTTTCAAAACGAAATTATGTATTTGTATAAATTTTAAAAATATATATTCTCTGAGGAAGAGCCTGATTAAGGATGAAAGTACTAAGATTATTTTAAATAGAATTAACTATTAACATCTATAGTTGATTTTTTTAATCGCCTTTTAAGTAAACCTCTAATTCATAACATATATTTTGTGTTAAAAGCAAGGCGAAAATTGCGTTTCGTCATATGTTTTTATATTTAAGTTTATGCTTGTTATTAACATAATTTTTTTAAATTGTTAGTTATTGTATATAGAACTTAGATTTTACTTTGAATATTTCTGAGTAGGGGAGAGGGGGAACATTTTTGAACATTTTTTCAGAAAATCCATATATTTCTCAATTGAGTTATATTTATTCAGTTTTAAATGTTACATAATAAAAACAATGTCTTTCTTCATCATATGAATCATAAATTAAAAATTTCTCAAAGAAATTAAATAAGTTGTGAGGATTTTAAATGTTGGAAGATTTTTGTTCAAACCTGCCCCATGTAA
>OZ025294.1:409581231-409656231 GCA_964019185.1 Maratus speculifer
GTTAAAGTGTTAATTGTTTTGGGTTTTATAAATTTGTTCTTAAAATGTTCAAAGAAGCGCGTAAGTCAGATTTACTAATAGCTACAACCGAATTAGGGGACAAAGTAAGCGATAAAGCCACGAAAGCAGAGGTAATTAATATTATAAAAAATACAAAGACATTTAAAAGTGACTCTGGATTTGTATCTAATTTAATAGACGGTATAATTGAGGAACGTAAAGAAGAATTTGAGCGGCTCGAGAAAAGTAAACAATTAGAATTGCAGTTAGAGCAAATTAAATTGGAAGCCGAATTAGAATTATTTCGTATGCAAACAAATTCTAAAACTAATGACAGCGATTCAGAAAGTAAAATTGATTCTCTGGACTCTTTAATAAACATATAAAAACTCTAACAATTAGAATTCCTAGTCGCCCAGAAGGTTGGGGTCTTTTTTTTCCTTCTTTGGAAAGATCATTTATAACAAAAAATGTACCCGATAAATTTAAAGCTGAGATTCTTTTGAATTTATTAGGGGAGACAGCTTCAAATGTAATTTCTTACATAAACGATAATGAGTTGGGTGATTATGATAAAGTAAAGAGAATTGTTCTTAGAGAATTTGAACCAACGCCCCAATGTTGTCTTAAGCAATTCAGAAAAACTGTTAGACAGTCGAATGAAACACATATGCAGTTTGCATCACGTTTAATAACTAGCTTTGATTATTATTTAAAATTGAGAGAAGTGTCCGATTTTGAGAAGCTGAAACAATTAATTGTATCAGACAAATTATTTCAATGTTTAGATAAAGATACAGCAGCTCATTAGTGTTAAACAATCGGATTCATGGTTCGATCCCGTGACGTTAGCGAAGGAAGCAGATTTGTTTTTTGTGTCACGCGGTAAATCATTAACTGAGAATAATAATCAAAAATCTATGAGAAATGTGTCTAAAGTATTTTTATCTGATTGTAAGAGTATAAAATGTATACTTTGTTTTGAAAGCCACCCGATACACAAATACGGGGTGTCTATAAAAGAACTCCGGGGTTTTAAAAATTCATATCTCACCAACTATAAAAGGTAGCAAAATTTAGTCGATTTCTCTGAAAAGAGTAGCTCAAAAAGTTTTACTCATACGAATTGGGAATAATTGCATCAACTGTTGGCGGCGCTGCAGGGCGTTGACCTTGAAATGATGGCGACTCCGCAACAAAAGGCTCAATGTGTTATTTGGCTCATAGAAACGATAGAAATTTCTTCTGGGGGCATATCAAGAATCTTGTGTATGCAGAGAAAATTCGTGATGTTCAACATCTCAGGGAACGAATACTCAATTGTGTGGCAACCGTCTCCCCAGACATGCTCGCCAGGACATGGGAAGAGGTAGAATACCGTTTAGACGTCTGCCGTGCCACTAAAGTGGCTCATATAGAACTTTACTAAGTGTTAAAAAAAACTTGAAAATGTAAGCTTTTCAGTCATCTATAAAACATGTATGTATGTTTTTTATTTCATTAAAATATTTTTCCTCAAAACCCCGGAGTTTTTTTATAGACACCCTGTATAAGAGATATATGGCTTTATCTGTTTCTGAAAGGATAGAGGTAATTAAGAAAAATAATTGTTGCTTTAATTGCTTAGGCAAACATTTAGTTAATAATTGTAAATCAAAATTTTCGTGCTCCTTACGTAAGCGGGAAAGTAAAACCAAGAGACATCATTTTTCATTGCATTTTCCGAGAAATGAGATATTGCGCAATGCAAATGTGAATGGTGAAAATGGGGGGGGGGGGAAGCGCCTTTCCCCACCGTAAGAGTAAGTGAATCAAATCTCTCGGCAGATTCGCCAATATTTGAACCTAATCAAAACTATAGAAATAATAATTCCGTACTTTCTACGCGAGTAATAAATCAAACAAAAACTGTTTTGTTAAGTACAGTAAATTGTTTATTGAGAGATGAGGCGGGAAATTACTATAGAGTACGTGCGGTTTTGGATCAAGGGGCAATGAATAATTTTATGACGGTAGATTGTGCAAATAGCCTCAAATTAAAAAAGGAGAGAACTAATTTGGCAGTTTGTGGTATCGGTGACACATTCACAAAAAAATAAATCTGTTGTTACCGCGACAATTTCAAATTTAGAAAGAAATTTTTGAAAAAGAGTTAGATTTTTTGATTGTATCTAAAATTACGAATTTCATGCCATCGAAAATGTTTAATATTAATGTGCCAGAGTTAAAATATGTAAAACTAGCGGATGAAAACTTTAACAAACCAGGTCGCATAGATTTACTTTTAAGTTCTGAGATATTTTATGAGCTGTTACGGCCAGGTCAAATTTGTCCGGTTAATAGTAATTTATTTTTCAAAATACAGTTTTTGGTTATGTAGCAAGTGGAAGTGTCCCCATTCCAAATCAGGGGAAGGTACATTGTGGTTTCATCCAGGACAATACTTTTTTAAACGAAACCATAGAGAAATTTTGGAAAATAGATGTTGAGATTGAGGTACCCAAAAATAAAGAAGCAATAATTTGCGAAGAACACTTTGAGAAAAACGTTAAAAGAGATAGTATTGGGAGATATAGTGTTAAAATGCCGTTAAAAGAGGATCCGCTTTGCTTAGGAAAATCCAGAAATATTGCCCTTAAAAAGTTAAATTCGCTGTGGAATCGATTCTTAAAAGAACCTGAATATTTAACATTGTATAGAGAATTTTTACGCGAATATGAAAGGTTGGGTCACATGACAGAGATTTCGGAAAGGGGGGAAGAAGTAGGAACTGATTATATACCGCATTTTGGAGTCTACCGCCCTGATAAGAGTACAACAAAACTTCGTGCAGTTTTTAACGCGTCTTCGAAAACAACCTTAGGAAACTCTCTTAATTCCTTACAGTATAACAGTGGGGTTATTCAGGAAGACCTTTTTAAAATAATGACAAGATTTCGTAAACATATATATGCATTCGTAGCTGACATTAAACAAATGTATACAATGATTTTAATTGATCCGAGTCAAACTAAACTTCAGAGAATTCTTTGGAAGGAGGGGGTGAATGAACCAGTTAAGACTTATGAGCTGAAAACTCTTACATATGGAACAGTGAGCGCCCCATATTTAGCTACTAGAGTTTTGCTTCAACTATCGATAGACGAGCAAAACAACTTTCCCTTAGCATCCCCAGTTTTCGAAAGAGATTTTTGTATGGATGATGTGTTGAGCGGCGCAGCCACTCAATCCGAAGCTAAGGAGCTGCAGTCAGAGTTAGTGGAGGCTCTCAAGAGTGCAGGCATGCATTTGCACAAGTGGCATAGTAATAATTTAGAGTTAAAAACAGAACCTGACAGTGATTATAATTTCAGAGAAGAGACAAAAATGCTTGGTGTGATGTGGAATACTAGTAGTGACAGCTTTACCTTTCAAATACAAGTAGAAAGTGTAGTTTCGCCAACGAAAAGAAACGTGCTTTCAACAATCGCACGCATATTTGATCCGCTTGGCCTCTTAGGGCCTGTTGTTACTAAAGCTAAAATTCTCATGCAAAACCTGTGGTGTTTGAATCTAAATTGGAGTGATCCACTTCCTGAAAGAGAAGCACAAGAATGGCAAAGCTTTATCCAGTCCTTGCCAGTGGTGAACAATGTTAGAGTTAAGAGGTGCATACTAATTGAGAAACCTGTTAAGATCGAGCTTCATGGTTTTCCTGATGCATCCGAATCTGCCTATGGATGCGTTATTTATTGCAAATCAACGTCAAGTGATGGAGCCTTTGAAGTAAATTTGGTTTGCAGCAAATCCCGAATAGCACCCTTTAAGCGTCTTACCATACCAAGATTGGAGCTTTCTGCAGCCGTTCTCTTAGCAAAACTGATATCCAAAGTGAAAAGTGCTTTACAACTAGAGATTACTGACATTTATTTATGGAGCGATTCGATGATCGTACTTTCCTGGTTACGGAAAGAACCATATCTTATGAAAACTTTCGTTGCCAACCGTGTAGCGGAAATACAGGACTTGACAAAAGTTCAACAGTGGCGTCATGTTTCTTCTGAGAACAATCCAGCAGATCTCATTTCAAGAGGAATGGATCCTGAGAAACTGGTTAAAAATGAACTGTGGTTCAAAGGTCCGATGTTTCTGACTCAACGAGACTATCCTAATCGTGAAATTCCTACGTCCGTCACTAGAGACGAATTTTCACAAGAACTAAAAAAAATAGATCAAAGTGATTTATCGGTTTTTCATGTAACTTCTAATCCCTTTATTGAAGTGTTATTTAATATTACTAACTGTTATACTAAACATGCATGTTCTAAGTTATCTTTTCGGGTTTATTCACAACTTGAAGAAACCAACTGAAAAGAGGGTGGGTCCTTTGAAAACTCAAGAAATATTAAAAAGTGAGATATTTATTATAAAAGAGGTCCAAAATAACGAGTTTTCTGAGGAAATTAAGTGCTTAATTCACCAAAAGAATGTTCCGGATAAAAGTAAGATAAAATGTTTAAATCCTTTTTTAGATAGGGATGGAATGATAAGGGTAAATTGTAGAATAAAAAATTCTGAGTTAAGTTTCAACAGTAAATTTCCAATTATTCTACCTAAGAGTCATAAATTAACTAAGTTAATTTTAGAGGCATATAATAAGAGATATTTTCATTTAGGCCCCACTGCCCTATTACATTACGTAAGACAAAAGTTTTGGCCAGTTCAGGGTAAAGCAACATGTAGAAAAGTCTTGCATGATTGCATTAAATGTTTTAAGTTTAAACCTGTAGGTGTTGAACAGTTAATGGATGATTTACCAAAAGATAGGGTAACTCCTGATTTTCCATTTAATTGTTCAGGGGTTGATTTTTGTGGTCCATTCCTTATTAAGTATAGAAATCAGAGAAAAGGAATTTTCCACAAAATATATGTGTGCATATTTGTATGCTTAGTCACAAAAGCCATTCATCTTGAAATTGTAATTGATTTAACATCGGAGGCCTTTGTGGCATGTTTAAAAAGATTTGTGGCTCGTAGAGGCTTGTGTTCGAAATTATATTTGGACAATGCCACAAACTTTATAGGAGTTAATAAAGAGCTTTCTAAATTACATAACTTAGTTTTAAATCCAGATGAAAGACTTTCAAATTATTTGTCAACTGAGGGAATTTATTGGAATTTCCTTCCGCCAAGAGCACCTAATTTTGGTGGCCTCTGGGAAAGTGGTGTAAAGGCGTTTAAATATCATTTTAAAAGAGTTTTAGGTAATTCTAGGTTGACATATGAAGAATTCTTGACAGTTATTACTCAAATAGAAGGAATTTTAAATTCCAGACCGCTTGTACCTCTGTCATCAGATACTGATGTGTATGATGTGTTAACCCCTGCCCATTTCCTAATTGGAAGACCCTTAAATGCCATTGTTGAGCCAAATTTAACTGAGATTAAAGATAATCGGTTGTCTAACTGGAAAAAACTAACAAAAATAATTCAAATTTTTTGGAAGAAATGGCATATTCAGTATCTTAACAATTTGCAACAGAGGTCCAAGTGGATGGTAGAGAAAGATAATGTAAAAGTTAATGAGTTAGTGCTCCTTAAAGATGAAAATCTACCGCCTCAAAAATGGGCATTGGGTAGAATAATAGAAGTTTATTTTGGTGAAGATAAACGGGTCAGAGTTGTTGAAATAAAAACTCAATCTGCAGTTTATAAAAGACCAATATCAAAAATTTGTATTTTGCCTCTCAATATGTAATCTTGTATATATTTTTTCTGAGTATATATTTTCTGTGTATTTTTTTTGTATATATTTTTTCTGTTATCAATATATTGTTCCTATTTTATATTTGCATTTGTAAAGACTATAATTTAATGGTTGAATTTACCATTGCAACGTGGGGCGGAATGTTCCGTACCTAATAAGAAGCGCTGTATTATAGCGCCATCTGTGAAAAAGAAGAACCGTGTGGGTTCGAGAGTTTAGAACAGAGTTGTGTTTTGGTTTTGTGAAAAGTGGCGATATGAGATCGCGTTATGAGTTTTGAGTTTATATAGTGAAATAAATAATATTTTTGTGTGTGACAGTCCACTAAATGAGTGAGTTTTGTGATTTCTTCAAGCTATCGTCGACAACAGGTATAAAGACAATATTTGGCAAAAGGACCGAATAGGCCGAATACCGAATAGTGGTCGAATATTAGTCCCATCCCTAGTAGAATTTTTTTCTGAGTACAAAATTTTGTTCTTGTATTGATAAAAAAGTAAATAAATAAATAACAAATATATTTGCAAAGCTCAATTATTGATTTTCTCGGAATTAATTTCATTATTTATTTCAACAGAATCAAGTAAGAGATATTTGATAATTAAATTATTTTTAATCAAATTTACTTTTTCTCTGTTTTTTTTTTCCAAATTAGAAATAAAGAAGATTTTATTCTAAAATAAGTTTAATCTAAACATATATCAATACAAAATAGTGTCTTTACTTTATAATAAAAATAATCAAAAAGTACTTTGTTTTCAGCTGATTAAAACACGAAAAATGTTTAGATTTAAAAATAAACATTTTAAAATGAATGGATATTTTTAAATTTTATCACTTAGTTTACTTTGGACTTACATATGTTTGACTAGACTATAGTATGTATTACTTTCATTCCAATAAACTAACAAATGCTTATTTGTTGTTATCTTTAATTTAAGAGAAAATTAGGCAAAAAATTTATATTTAAAATAACTATAGACATGTTGAAAGGTTAAAGAAGTGCAGGCTATTATTTTATTTGTGCGAGGAAATTTATTTTTATCGTTTCACTAGAAAAAAAAAAGAGATGATTGATAATTAAATTTTGTAAATCAAATTTTATTAATTCCCGTTGTATATTTTTTCAAATCACAAACAAAGCAATTTTTTTTAATCGAAAGATTTTATTCTAAAAATATCTTGAAAATAAACATACATATATGTGACGATTTAAGGAGAACTCGAATTATTTCCACTGGTTAAAAAGAAACACACAGTCATGGCAAGAGAGGGAAAAAACAAAATAAATAAATAAATGTAGAAGATCCAATAATTAGTCATGGGCTGCTGTAAATTCATTTATTAAATTCGTAATAATGAGGAAGGAAAAGCTCCTTTTTGCAAAAATTCCATCATTATTTCAGCGAGCTGTCCTCATCGAAGAAGCAACCCAAGAAATCTTCTTTTTCATCTCGAGACTTCCACCTTTTTAAACTAAAAAGAAAGTTCTGGAACATTCTGTAACCTCAAACCATCATTCTTTTATGTAAACAGAATTCTTGTCCAGCTACGAGATTATTTTCCACAAACGATAAATTTATTTAAAAAAAAATATTATTTAACCAATTTATAATTGACTCAGAATTTTAAATATCTTAGGCGGACGATTTTTATAAATGATTAATTTTAAGAGAAAAAGAAAAGAAATGAATTTATTAATATGCACACATCAAAGGTTGACGTAGGAAAAATAAATAAATAGATAAAATAAAATAATGATATTTTTTGAAAGGTATGGTTTTGGAATAAATTTAATAAGACTTTCTTAAAAAGGGTTGATAAAAACATAGAAGAAATCAGTTTTATTTGGAATATTAAGAAATAAAGTTTTAACTAAGAATATTTTTAATTTAGAGCCATCTTTTTAAATTTACGCATACTGAAATAATGTTTTTTAAGGCAAATTAAGAATTTATATCGTCTGCATAAGGATTAACAGATTAGATTTAGAAACAAGATTTTAATTTAATAATTTGAAGTAAGTACGGAATATTATTATAAGAAAATTAAGATAGTATAAAGGTTAGTTTTGGCGAAAAAATTTTAAATTTGTAATATATATACAAAATAATGACTTTGTTTTATTATAGAAATGATCAATAAGCACTTTATTGTCAGCTGATTTAAATATGGAAAATTATAATATAATTGGAAATAATTTAAAAACAATAGGTATTTTTAAATTTTATCACGTAGTTTACTTTAAATGTAAGTTTGATTAACATTTAAATTAATTTTAATAAAGAAATTTTGTCAAAGTTTTTTTAGTGTTTCGCTTGAATAAAACAAGAGATGTCTGCAAATTAAAGTATTTTAGATCAAAATTAATTTATTTTCGTTTCATTTCTTTCCGAATCACAAACAAATCAGAATACAGACAGAAAGATTTTGTTCTAAAAACAAGTAACAGTATACATATATTTATACAAAAAAAGACTTCATTTTAAATTAAAAATAAATCAATAAGAACTTTATTTTCAGCCGATTAAAATATTGAAGATGATTAGAATTAAAAGAAAGTATTTTAAAATGAATAGATATTTTAAAACTTTATTACGTAGTTTACTTTGGACTTTTTTTTAAGTCGGTAATTTCTGGAACTATCGAACTGATGTCAAAAGTGTTTGCCCCTGTTGCCAGAAAAGATTGCAAAATGTAAGTTATTTATCTAAATATTTTTTTTTTCTGACATAGGACAAAATATACAAAAAAGGTATGCCAATGAAGCAGTAAAATTATCAGATTTATTTAATTTCACCTCGACTTAGAGTAAATTAATAAAATATATAATATTTTATTTTAAAGAATAATCTTATCAGCGCTTTAATCTTTAGTTAATAAATTGAGAATAGAAAGCGTGTTTAATTTTTCTCATTAACCCTTGGTGACGAGCGACACCTATACGTGCCGCAAAAAGCCATAAGATCCCCACCAGTAAAATTTTTCTGTAAAATTTGCCTTACTTAATCGGAGCATTTTCTCGTTTTATTAAGGAATAAATTTTTGTTTTTTAAAACCGGTGGCAAATCCTTAAAAGTTTCGTAGAAGCCTCGCGTCCCAAAGGCGTTAAATATTCTTTTACCATCACTAAACACATTGTAGCAAGTGAGACGTAATTTTAATTATCTTCTTCTTTCATTAAAATATTTTATTTTAGAGATTTAACGAGAATATATTTTTTTTCTTATAAACAACACCAAAAAAATTTTCTTTTTTTTACGCAACGCACTTTCTTGTATTTTACAAAACATTAAAGTTTCTTAGCTATTTTAAACTTAGATTTACTGTGACGTATAATTTAACGCTTTTTTGTATATTATACATTTATATCACGATTTTTAAATAAAATTTAATTAGAAATAAATTTTAATAAAATATGATTTTTACGCAAGGTGTATAAGATGTCATAAGATAGATATTTAAGGGTTATAATACACATCAAGTTAAGCATTTTTTATGCATATAGGAAACCTGTACCTGTAACGCAATAATTTATTTTGTGAAAAAATACAGACTCACTCAATGCTAAGCATGGATTTCCATTTATAATTTTACCAATAATGCAATGGCGATACGAGTAATTCTAAAAATAGCTACTTTTGCTTTAAAACAGCCCACTATAAAAAAAAAAAATACATAAATATTTCCCAATCGCTTGACGCTTTTATGCGTCATTTACAAATCTACCATTAAAAATTTCAAAATTCTTCTTAGAAAGCTCGAATATTTGTTGATTTGTTGAACATTCAGTTATTGTAATATTAATATAATTGTAATATTAATATCTATATTTAAAGATATTTTTATCCTTATAAAATTTTGTAGTTAAAAACTCAAACTTTTAAAATTTCTCTGCAATTTTATTAGAAATATTTAAAAAAGGGAAAAATCATCTCATCTGATTTGTTGGGGATTTTTTTCCCGTTGAATCATAAAAGATAAACTTTGTAGCTGATAGCAATAGCTCTTACAACTTAGTGAGTATGGTGTTCAAGGACCGCACCAATGTCCGAGAGGTTCTACCTCCGAAACTGGTATAATTTTCCATATTTAAATCGGCTGACAATAAAGTGGTTATTTATCATTTCTATTATAAAACAAAGTCATTATTTATATATACAGTAAAACCTCCATAACGGACACTCCCGAATAGCGGACACCTCTATTTAACGGACAATTTTCAAATCCCCACTCCCGAAACTTTAATTTTTGTATGTTTAACCTCTGAATAACGGACATTCCGAATAGCGGACAGTAATTTTGGCAAAAAAGAATTAAAAAATGTTTTTTAACGAGGAAAAAAAAATTTCTCTAAGTATATCAGGAAACTGCATCACAAATTTTGTGATCACAGATAAATGTGGGGATGAGCTCTAGAAAATCCCCTCTCCCCCCTACATTTATCCCCCACCCTCGGATGATTGGAGATTGTATGCTTTTAAGAAGCAGAAAAATGCAATAAACAATTATACATTTTATTTATTTATTTATTTATTTTTTTAATGACAGAGTTAAAACTTTACATCGAGAAACAAATTACATGTAATCGCAAGTAAAAGCATACTTTTGTAACAATTTTTCTTTTTTTTGTAAGAATGTAATAAACAAAGGATATAGGTATGCACAATTTTATTTCAGTTTTATTGCTTAAAAAAATTTTAATTTCTGGTTTAATCATATAATAGAGGTTTTAGGACATTTTTAAATCGACTAATGAAACATTAAGCATTCATTAGCAATTTTTCCATCTCTGAGGTTTTCCCAATAGCGGACACCTCCGAATAGCGGACAATTTCTGCGCTCCCAAGGTGTCCGTTATTTAGAGGTTTTACTGTATATATGTTTATTTTCAACATATTTTCAGAATAAAATCTTTCGATTAAAAAAAATTGCTTTGTTTGTGATTTCAAAAAATATACAACAGAAAGTAATTAAATTTCATTTTTTTAAAAAAATTATCAAACATCTCTTGCTTTTTTCTATTGAAACGCTAAAAATAATTGCAAAAATTTTCTCGTACAGATAAAATAATAGCCTGCACTTCCTTGAATACAAAATTTGATTCATTTTATTCATCAGTATTTATTCATCAGTAATTAATACTACAATAACTGAATGCAATTATTCGAGCTTTCTAAGAAAAATTTTGAAATTTTGAATGGTAGATTTGTAAATGACGCATAAAAGCGTCAAGCGGTTGGAAAATATTTATGTTTTTATATATATAGTGGGCTGTTTTAAAGCAAAAGTAGCTATTTTTAGAACTACTCGTATCGCCATGGCATTATTGGTAAAATTATAAATGGAAATCCATGCTTAGCATTGAGTGAGGCTGTATTTTTTTACAAAATAAATTATTGCATTATAGGTTTCCTATATATATAAAAAATAATTAACTTGATGTGTATTATAACCCTTAAATATCTATATCATGACATCTTATACACCTTGCATAAAAATCAGATTTTATTAAAATTTATTTCTAATTAAATTCTATTTAAAAATCGTGATCTAAATGTATAATTTACAAAAAAGCGTTAAAGTATACGTGACAGAAATTTAAAAAGATACTCTTTAAATCTAAGTTTAAAATAGCTAAGAAACTTTAATGTTTTGTAAAATACAAGAATGTGCGTTGCGTAAAAAAAGGACATTTTTTTGGTGTTGTTTATAAGAAAAAAATACTGTCGTTAAATCTCTAAAAGAAAATATTCCAATGAAAGAAGAAGATAAATAAAATTATGTCTCTCTTGCTACAATGTGTTTAGTGATGGTAAAAGAATATGTAACATCTTCGGGACGAGAGGTTTCTTTAAAACTTTTAATGATTTGCCACCGGTTTTGAAAAACAGAAATTTATTACTTACTAAATCGAGAAGATGCTCCGATTAAATAAGGCAAATTTTAAAGTAAAATTTTACTGGTGGGGATAAACAAGGATTCTTGCGGCACGTATATGTGTCGCTCGTCACCAAGGGAAAAAAATTAAACACGTTTTCTTTTCTCAATTTATTAACTAAAACTTAAAGCGCTGATAGGATTATTCTTTAAAATAACATATTGTTACGAATTTTGTAAATAGTTAGTGTTTGTACTGTAAAACAATGTATATAATCTTATTAAGCTCCATTTCTTTACTAATATTAGTTTTTGTTACATTGTCTCTGTTATCAAGCAAACTTGTCTATTATTTTCAGTGAATGTCAATGGCAACTTTGCGAAATATTAGATATCGCCAAGTTGGCGTCACTCTTGGCGACTAATTTTGGTCGCCATATTTGGCGATATATCGCCAAGTTGGCGACAAACTTGGCGATTTTAACCCTTCCCTCTCCATGGTAACCCCCCCTTAGGTCTACTGATACATTGAATGTTATTCCGTGGTTTTCCGGATTTTTCTAGAAGGTTGTAGAAATTTCCACCGCATGCGGCGAGACTATATATAGGAGAGCCGATGCGAGCTGTTGTTGTCATTATTTACCAGTCAGTCATTGAATGAACTTCTAGGGTATTGTTTAAGCAAGTTTGCTTGAGTCTTATTTACGTTATTTTGAATGTGATTTTAGTGTTGAGACGTTGTATAAAGAGTCTCTGGGACCTATATCTGCACTTGTACGATAGATTTGAACAGTTATTTTTGAATATCTAGTAATATTTGTGAGTTTCGAAGACTCTGTTGTTCTGAAAATCTGTAAATAAATTATTTTCTACTTTTCTAAGAAACAAGAGTTTGAAGTTGTCTAACCATAAGATCAAAAGAACCCTATATACGCTGCAACAATATTATTTATTTTATTAATTTACTCTAAGTTTAATTTACTCTAATTAAATAAATCTAATAATTTGACTGCTTCATTAGCATGCCTTTATTGAATTTTTTTGTCCTATGTCAGAAAAAAATATTTAGATAAATAACTTACATTTTGTAATTTAAATAAAAACAAACGTGTTTAGATTATATATAACTAAAATTAATCTGACAAACTAAAAATGCGTTTAATAATAAATTGTTAAATGAATAAAACTACTAACTAAACTTCTATGAATAAACTAAGATACGTTCTATTCATATTTTATTAATAAGTATGTAGCATTTATTACTTTCGTTGTAAAACAATATTAATATAGGGATATTCAAAATAACGTGGACAAAATTATATGGCAAATCACGCATATAACAAGAATAAAAAATCGCATAGGAACGTAGTGTCGCAAACAATTTATTGAGTCACAAATACAGGGTGTTCCATTCTAGCTACACCCGGTTTGAAAGTAATAATTTCGAGGAAAATAAAAATATTGTAATGAAAATGCAATGATAAGTACCTTATTTTGTGTGAAATGTGATAACGTTACGAAAAGATCTGGAAAAACAAATTACTCAAGCAATCGATGATACCGTATAAACTGATTATCAGAGTCCAAAATGTGAGGTGCCAAGTGCATATTGCTGGTGCGCATAATGCAAATTTCTAACACTTTTGTTTGGTGCTATCACATTTAAAACAAAGATGAGAATGTAGGTTAAATGTTTTATTATAATATACTTCAGTTTTATGAAATTTATTACCGTCAACATAAATTGAGTTAGGATTATTAAACACCCTGTATTTGCGACTCAATAGGTGCTTTGCGGCCCCACGTTCCTATGTGATTTTTTATTCTTGTTGTATGCCTGATTTGTCATATCAATTTGTCCACGTTTTTTTGAATCACCCTGTAGATTTTATGTAAATTTAATTTTATTTCCCAGTCATTGTCTTAAATAATATAGTACACTGTTAAAAATTTCTGTAAAAACACACACAAAAAATCGAAACTTCCTGTAAATTTAAAAGTTAAATGCATAGTTAAATGCTCAGTTAAATGAATACAATTGAGTTTCTCTGTCATCATTTAGCACACATTTCCCTAATCTTATATATAATACTATGTAGGGTTTACCATATCTTTATTTAAAGATATTTTTATCCTTATAATATTTTGTAGTTCAAAACTCAAACTTTTAAAATTTTTCTGCAATTTTATTAGAAATATTAAAAAAGGGAAAAATCATTTCATCTGACTTGATGGGGATTTTTTCCCGTTGAATCATAAAATATATACTTTGTAGCTGATAGAAATAGCTCTTAAAACTTAATCAGTATAGTGTTCAAGGACCGCACCAGTGGCCGACAGGTTCTACTTTCGAAACTGGTAGAAGGCAGGTACTGGGTTCGAACCAAATCGCGACCGTCGGCCTAACCATTCGGAGTTTTCCGTGGTTTTCTTCGAATCTTGGATTTTCCTTGCGTAAATACGGGTTAGATTTCCTTAGAACCCCCCCCCCCCTCCATTCGAGGTATACCCCTCTTTAGGGTCTATATCCCACGTATTGATAATCATAAAATAAACCAAACCATACTTTGTACCTCATAGCAATAGCTCTTATAACTCAGTCAGTATTTTGTTCTTCCCCTGTCAAGAGGTCTCGGGTTCGAGCCCCAGGGCAGCTAGAAATAGATTGTGTTAAAATTTAATAATAGAGCAGTTCAAAATTTCTCGTAAATTCAAATTCTTCGAGGTTCGGTGAAGGTTAGTTGAGTCACTAATAAAAAAAAAATTACTTAAATTATTATTATTAAAATTAAATTTACATATTAAATTGCATATATTGCATATATAATTTGCATTAAATTGCATATATTTAAAGATGTTAATTTACAGAGTGTATTGTAAATTTACAAAATAAATTCTCTGTTATTTAACAGAATCTCGGTTTTTCTAATCTCTGTAATTTTACACAAGATTTAAGATAATGGATTACCCGTAGATTTTCTGTAATTTCACAGAAAAAATTTTTAACAGCGTATTAAGATTCTTTATTTGTATAGAAGATTTGCTAGTTAATTTTATTTGTTTGTTTGTGTTTTATGCCGGCCAATTATCTACACGTGGGATATAGGCCCTAAGGGGAGGGTTAACTTCCGTGGGGGGTCTTTCTAAGAGAACCTAACCCGTATTTACGCAAGGAAATCCAAGGTTCGAAGAAAACCATGGAAAATTCTGAACGGTTAGGCCGACGGTCGCGATTGGGTTCGAACCCAGCACCTATCGTCTACCAGTTTGGAGGTCAGAACCTTACGGCCACTGGTGGGGCCCACTAGTTAATTTTTAAAAGCACTTATATTTTGGAAATTAAAAAGGATGTGCATTACTATAATGAAGTGTGTTTATTAAGTATTTAAAATTCAATGATTAAAAATGTGATGGTAAGTTAATATTTAATAAAATTAAATAGAGATTTTTTTCTCAGTTTCAATTTTCTTATTTTTCCTTTCTTTTCCGATTTATTTATTTTATTTGTTGGGATGACTTTTATAAAATTTCAAATTTTTTCTTATAAAGAAATAAATACTACTTATTTAAAAATGCTAGTTAAGTTTTGAAATTTAAAATGTAGCAATTCAGTATACTGTATTAGTTAAAGGTTTATAATTTGATATAAGATACTGATAGCACAATTCATTTGTGAAGCATACATTATATAATATATTTTGTTTTTCTAATTTGAGACAAATTTAAATATATTTAGTAATGTTTCTTTGACATTGTCATGAGGGTTGTATTAGTATTATCATTTCTTTCCATTTAAAAATAACACAAGTACAGTAGTGTGTATTTCTGAAAAGTTTCTATATGAGTTTTAAAATAATTTCGTATGACTAATAATAATATTATTAGTCATAGTAAAAGTTTGGAATGGAAATTGGTGGTTTTCATTGAGTGAGTCTGTATTTTTGACAAAATAAATTATTACGTTAAAAAATCGTTTATCGTGATATGTATTATCATCCTTAAACATCTATACTAAAACATTTTATGCGTCCTGTATTAAAATAAGACTGAATTAAAATTTATTTATAATTAAATTCTACTTAAAAATCGTGAAATATACGGATAAATAATGAAAAAGCGCTAAATTAAACGTGAAAGAAACTTAAAAAGATACTATTTAAGTCTAAAGTCTAAAAGAGACTTTAATGTATTGTAAAATACAAGAAAGTGTGTTCAGCAAAAATGTGAGACAAACAATTATTTATTTTGTTTATTTATTTTGTTTATAAGAAAAAAATGATTGCCGTTAAACCTCTGAAAGAAAATATTTCAACGAAAGAATCTAATAATTAAAAACTTTGTTATAGTATGAGCGCACCTTATTTGCTACGTTTGACGAGTAATTCCGACTTGTTTTCATTAACTTTAGACACATTTAAATATATTTAATAATGATTATTTGATATTGCCATGAGTGTTGTATTATTATGGTAATTTTTTTTTTCATTCGAAAATAGCATAAGTACGTTGGCGAAAGATTCTATATTAGTTTTAAAATAATTTCGTGGGATTAATAATAATGTTATTAGTAATAGTAAAAATTCGGAATGGAAATCCGTGTTTGATATTGAGCGAGTCTGCGTTTTTGATAAAATAAATTATTGCATTACTGGTTTTCTATAAGAAATTGTTCATCATGACGCGTATTATTACCCTTAAACATCTATATTAAAACATTTACACATGCTGTATCAAATTAAACTGTATTAAAATTTATTTCTAATTAAATTCTACCAAAAATTCGTGATCTAAATAGATAAAAATAAAAAAGCCCTAAATTAAACGTGAAAGAAACTTAAAAAGATACTATTTAAGTCTAAAATTAAAATATCTAAAAGACTTGAATGTTTTGTAAAATACAGGAAATTTTTTTTCATAAAAATGTAAAAAAAAAAAAAAAAAATTTTTTTTTTGCTATTTTGTATAAATTTATTTTTATTTCTCAGTCATTGTCATAAATACTATGCTATTTGTATTTTTATTTATATAGAATATTTGCTAGTTATTTTTTGGATGTTTAAAATATATGTAAAAGCATAATGAAGCGTGTTTTAAAGATTTAAAATGCAAAGATTGAAAAGTGATGATAAGTTAATATTTAATGAAAACAAAGAAATATAGATATTTTTTTCTCAGTTTGCAACTTTCTTATCATTCTTTTTTTTTTCGATTTATTTATTTTAACTGTTGCCATGGTCTTTATAAAATTTTGATCTTTTAGGTAGCTTTCATTACAAAAAAGTAAAAAGATACCTATTGCAGCCGTCCGGAGGAAAACACTTCCGGAAAATTTTGGTATATTTTCACCGATCATGACCCCAGACTCCAAAACCACCCTCCGTTCAAATGTTGACATATATATATATATATATCCATATATATGTATATATATATCTGATTTTTGTCATGCTGTAACTATCGTATTTATCAACCGATTTGAATGAAACTTGGTATGTACATAGTACATACAAATGTCTCAACCTAGCTCGTTGGCCAGCATCATCCGCCATCTTGTTTCAAAATGGCGGCCATTTAATTTTTTTTTTAAAAATTTAAAATTTAAAATTAAATGCAAAAAAATTAAAAGTTGAAAACTATTTTTCTTTCATGTATTAGAACTTAAAACGATGATTCCAGAACACTTTTTATTTTGTCTATATCTTAAAAAATGACTGAGTTATACCACTTTGAATTTCTAGTATAGCTGACATTTTGAAACGATCTGATTTTTGTCACGTGATAACACGCGTATTTATGAATCGATTTGGATGTAACTTGGTGTGCACATAGTACATAATGAAGCCTAAAACGAATTTGCCATCCATTTCCATCCGCCATTTTGTTTCAAAATGGCGGAATATTAATTTTTTTTAAATTTAATTTTTAAAATGAGGTGCAAAAAAGTAAGAAATTGAAAAAGTGTGTCTTTTGTGTGTTTTAGCTTGATACAAAGATTCCAGAGCATTTTTTATTTCATCGATATCTTGAAAAATGGCTGGCGCTTTCAATTTCTAGTGTGGTTGACATTTTGAAACGGTCTGAAATTTGTCACGCGATAATGCGCATATTTATAAACTGGTTTGGATATAACTCCGTGTGTACATATTACATACCAATGTCTTGACCGAGTTTACTGGCCAACTTCATCCGCCATCTTGTTTCAAAATGGCGGCCATTTAAGTTTTTCAAAATCTTTTAAATGTATAATGATGTACAAACAAAAACTTAGAAATAGAAAAAGGCTTTTTTCTCAAGTGTTTGATGCTAATAATGGATTTTGGAGTATCTTTTGCTTTCTCTTTACTTTAAAAAACGCCTGAGATATAGCAGTTTGAATTTCAAATGTAGATGGCATTAAAAAAAAAAATCAATTTGCCCCTCGACAGCACTCGTTAATCGATTTTGATGTGAGTTTTCATATGCACATGAGTTAAGATTTCAATCAAACTTGTTGGTTTGTTTTATTCATCATGTTGTTTTAAAATAGCATACACTTCATGATATCGTGAAGTTTGGCAACCCTATAAATCGCTTAAAATAAAACCAGCTTGAATAAAAGATCACTAATTTAAAAAACTTCCATTAATATTGATTACTGACAAAAGCTAGCATTAAATTTTATATAATCGGGCTCCACTAATTTGAGCTTCATATGTTTGAATAATATAACTTAATTTAAAATAAATAAATAAATAATTAAGCTATATGAGAGCTACTTCTTCCTCCCGGTATTGCCGGAAGGACTTTTTTCTTACATAGCAATAAATGCTATTTAAAAATACCAGTTAAGTTTTGCAGTTAGAAGATATAGCAGCAGTACAGGCACTGTTTTTATTAAAGGTTTATAATTTGATATAAAGCATTAATAGCACAAATCATTCGCGAAACATACAGTATATAATTGTATTTTTTTCCAATACTTAATGTACATTTAACCTTCCTACCTTGTTGAAAGCTACTCAAACTTGATTAAAAACATTTGACACCAGAATTTTTATTTAAAGCTATTTTACCTAGTTATTTAACTCAGTTCTCTGAATCTTTTATTTAACTTAGTGTGTAAAGAAATTTCTGGTTCAAATCGAATAAAATATATTATAGAAACGGGTCGATTCGACCCATTCAGGGTAGGAAGGTTAAATAAATTTAGTAATGACTTTTTGACATTGCCAGTGACAGTGTTGTAATACAGTGCGTGTCAAAAGTTTAAGCACAATAGCAATTTTAAAACAAAACTTCAAATATTCACTTTATTTCAATTTCTGTTTTGTATATGTTAATAATATCTATTTTAACACCATATTCATTGAAATTAACTTTTAAATTTCATTTTAAACCATGTAGCTCAAGAATAGAACAAAAATAAGCGTGTCAAAAGTTTAAGTACAAAACCGTTTTTATGCAAATTTTACAATCTGACGTAAGCGGTTGCGCACGCAAACAATTTCTGGGTGTATAAGAAGCAGTCAGTTTTTATTTTTGAGTTAGTACAAAATGCCGAAGTCGAAAGAATTTTCAGAGGAGGAGATGATAAAAATCTGGAGTATGAGAGCAAAATGTCAGTCTGTTTCTGAAATTACAAGTGCATTAAAAAGATCAAAACGAGGTATTCATCAAATTTTAGCTCTTGGCAGTGCTGTAATTGGGTGGGAACGCGTGGGAGCGCCGTTCCCAGAAATATTTGGCTTGTTACTGAAAAAAAAAATGAAAAAATAATAATAATGCGTTAGAGCGAAATTTATCTTTTCTAAAAGCAAAACATTAATTTTGCTAGTTTTAAGAAGATCCATTTCCATTCTTCAAGAAAGGAGATATTTCAACCAGTCAGGTGTCTTGAAGCCGTCGTGCTGCCACCGCTTCTTGAATACTAAGCCTGAGCTCTGACACAGAAATGCCGAAGAGGAATTTTTTAAACATGTGCATGGTTCACTAAGTTTTGACTCCAGTATTTTATAGAAGATTTTTTAGACTTCTTTAATCGCAGAAAAATAAAGCGAAAAATCTTTAAAAAAGTTATTGGTATTAAAACTGTAGGAACCATAGACACGCTGAAAAGAGTCCACCTTCGGCAGCCGCCATTTATTTTATTTTATTTTATTTTATTTATTTATTTATTTTATTTTATTTTATTTTATTTTTATTTTATTTTTTATTTTTATTTATTTATTTATTTTTTTTTTTTTTTTTTTTTTGCCAGCTCTGAGGCCTAGTATTCAGGGGGCGGAAGTTTTGAACTGATATCAGCTGCACAATTTTTATTGAATGAAAACAAATTATATTATTACAAAAACTTCAATATAATAAGTATAACTGTCAATTTTTTAAAAAAAAGTTTGCTTTTAGCTAAATGTTTCAAATTGTCTTTTGGATTAACAAAAATCTGGTAGCATCATAATCTTCTCTGTGTAAAGGTAAGTTCCCACAAATATTTTTTTCCAACTACAGCACTGGCTCTTGGTAATGATTTCATACGAAAATTTCGTTCAGGAAGGCTGCGAGTGACTAGTTTGCACGATGATAGCCGCATCTGAAATTTGGCTTTAACTGGTAATTACTCCCTTTCGTAAATAAAATATGCAATTTGAGGACAAATATTGAAAATTACAAACCTATTAAGAGACACTTGCCAATCATTTGCTTCCTGTTGCCGAGGTTTTGGGGGGAGAAAAATGGTTATTTCAACATGGTAATGCGTCGATCCATACCTCAAATTCAACTTCATTGTGGCTTAAGTCGAAAAAAAGAAAAAAGTTGTTTATTTTGAAATGGTCGTCAATGAGTCCTGATTTAAACGCTATAGAAAATATGTGGGGTATTCTCACTCATGCATTTATTCAAATGGAAAGCAGTATTCTTCAGTTAAAGATTTGAAAGATGCCATTGAGAACACTTGGTTTAAAATTGAACCAGAAACAATACAGAACATCATTTTATCGGTGGAAGACCATATATTTAAAGTGATTTAGCAGAAAGGAGCAATAATCAAGAACTATTTTTTTTTATTCTTGTTTTGCTAAAGACTAAAAAACGACTGTGCTTAAACTTTTGACACACTCATTTTTGTTGTTTTGATAAATTTTATAGCATAAATCTGTTAACTATCTTTTTAAAACTATAATTTATAAGTTATGTGAAAAGGAAGGTAAACTTTTGATACGCACTGTATTATGATCATATTTTTCATTTAAGAATATCACAAATATAGTAAAGTGTAAAGGTGAAAGGTTTCTACATGAATTTTAAAATAATATCGTGTGACTAATAATAATATTATTAGTCATAGTAGGAATTTGGAATGGAAATCCGTGTTTGTCATTGAGTAATTCAGTATTTTTGACAAGATAAATTATTGCGTTACTTTTCTTTAAGTAAAAAAATGTTTATTTTGACATGTATTATCATCCTTAAACATCTATACTAAAACATTTTATAAATCCTATATTAAAATAAAACTGTATTACAATTTATTTCTAATTAAATTCTACTTAAAAATTGTGCAATAAATGGATAAATAATGAAAAAGGGCTAAATTAAACGTGGAAGAAACTTAAAAAGATACTCTTTAAATCTAAAGTGAAAATAGATAAGAAACTTTAATGCTTTGTAAAATACAAGAAAGCGTGTTCCATATAAATGTAAAACAAACTTTTTTTCCCTTTCTTTTTTTTAATAAGGAAAAAACAAATGGTTGTCGTTAAACCTCTAAAAGAAAATTTTCCAATGAAAGAAGGAGATAATTAAAATTACTTCTCACTTGCTAGATTTAGTGATGGTAAAAAAAAATATTTAATGAGAATAATTATGCACTCTTTATTTTTTTTATTAGCTAAAACTTAAAACATTGATAGATTTTTTTTTTAAAAAAACGTATTATTTATTTTATTAATATACTCTAACTTTAATATATCTAAAAATTTGATTGCTTCATTGGCATGCTTGTTTTGAATCTTTTGACCTATGTGAAGAAAAAATATTTAGATAAATTTGACATTTTGCCATTAAAATAAAAGCAAACGTGTTTATACTATCTATAATTAAAATTAATCTGGCAAACTAAAGATGTTTTTAGAGATAAATTGTGAAATGAATAAAATTTCAGATATGTTCTATTCCTATTTCATTCAAAACTATGTATTATTTATTATTTTCTTTGTTAAAATTTAAATTAATTTTATATTAAATTAATTTTTTTTCACATTTATTGTCTTAAATACTTTAGTATTTAGTTTTTTTACTAGTATAGAATATTTGCTAATTAATAAAAAAGTAGTTATTTTTTGAAAATTTAAAAAACATGTGTAGAAGTATAATGAAGTGTCTTTATAAAAGGTTTAAGGGGGTCCGGATTACATTTTAAAATAATTTTCATTTATTGAGTTAAAATTTTGATTTTTTTTTATGATTAAACCTATCATTTGTAAACAAACTCACATGATAAAACTTATCATACATATATATATATATACATTTTAAATATTAAATTTAAAATTTGTTAAAAAGTGGGGTAATTTAAAATCGTTGTAACTCAAAATATTATTTGTAAAATTTACATTTTTTCATATTTAAATAAACAGAAATATCTAAATTTTAATTTTGATTCAGCATTTAAAAAATATATAAATTTAAAAAAAAATTAAAAATATTTAAAGTAAAAATTGAAATTTTTTTAATAAAATATATGCAAGATATATAAAATAAATAATAGTACGATTTAAAAAAATCATATTTTCAAAAGTATATATTTTTTCAAATTTCCTGAATCAAAATTAAAGAAAAACCATTAAAAAATACATGTTCCAAATTTGAAGTTGACGGTTATTGAGTTATAACGATTTGAATCCAAGAAATTGTGATTAACACAGCATGAAGAAAAATGTATTTTCACAAGAAGTCATTTTCATAAAAATCATTGCTTGAAAGATAGATTTTGAAAACGAACCAAAACGAAAAAAGTAATATTTCATCGTTTAATTAAGCTAGAAAAATGATTTAAACGTCATTATAAGTATAAAAAGACAGAGAAATTTTTATTTTAATAAAAATCCTTATCCTGCCTTATTTAAAACATATTTAAATGAAGGGATAAAAATACTGTTTAATGATAGCAAATTATATTTTATATCAAATTGTTGTCGTAATTCTATTTTAAGAGAATCCATTGAAATTTATACGCGTAAAAAATTTGTTTGCAATGATATCGTTTCTTTTATTATTACTAAGTTATGGTTAAAATTGATGAATAAATTCCTCGTGAAAGCTTGAATGGGATGAACCATGCTAGAAATTATTTCTAGATCATGGTCTATTTTAATTTAATTTTTTACAATAGAGCGCTTAGTTTTTGTTGTTTATATCTCATTGTCACGTGTCATTTGTATTGACCGTGAAACAATTTGAATTTTATTTTTATTTTTATTATGATTATGGATCTTATTAGACAGATCCGAAACATGTCAATGTTATTTCTTTTTAATTTTTGTAATATCTCTCTGAAGTAATAGAATTTTTTATTAAAATGCTTATATTAAAGTTGAAGTTCTTAAAATCTATTGATTTAAAAAATCTAATGGATTTAATAAACTGTTTATCAGGGAAATTTTTAATGGAATGATTTTTTTTTCAGAAAACTTTAAGATTTTTGTGTTCCGGATTTTATTAATGTGCAAAGATTAAAAAGTAATGGCAAATTAATATTTAATGAAAGGAAAGAAATATAGATATTTTTTTTCTCAGTTTACAATTTTCTTATCATTCTTTCCTTTACCCACTTCATTATTTTATTTATTGATAGGTCTTTTATAGAATTTCGATCTTTTTTCTTATATAGCCATAAATATTGATCATTTAAAAACACTAGTTACGTTTTGCAGTTTAAAAGACGTAGCAGTACAGTGTACAGTACTTATTAAAGGCTTATAATTTGATAAGACACAAATAGCACAATTCATTCGCGAAACATACATTACATAATAGTATTTCGTTTTGTCGTTAACTTGTGACAAATTTAAATACATTTAATAATGTTTCTTTGATACTGCCATGAGGGTTGTAATATTATGACCGTTTTTTCCAATCAAGAATATCATAAGTACAGTGAGGTGTATTGCTGAAAGGTTTCTATATGATCTTTAAAATAATTTCGTGTGACTAATAATAATATTATTAGTCATAGTAAGAATTTGGAATGGTAATCCGCATTTGTCACTGAGTGAGTCTGTATATTTGACAAAATAAATTATTGCGTTACTAGTTTTATATATAAAAAAATGTTTATTGTGACATGTATTATTACCCTTCGGGGGGTCCAGGTCATAAATATCTTATCATATTAAAAATTTCTTTGGTTTTTTATGCTTAAAATGGCGTTTAAGTCAAGTTTTTTTATTAATTAGAAGAGAAAATATTATTTTTTAGTTTGGGTTTATTTTCAAAGTCTAGCTTTTAAGCAATTATTGTCATAGAATTGACTTCTCGTGAAAATGTGTGTGTGTTTTTTTTAATGGTTTTTTTTTTTCACAATTTCTCGGATTCAAATTTGAAGATAAATGCTTCAAGCTTGGAAATGTCTTTTTTTTATTAGTGTATTTTAATTTTGATTCAGTTTATTTACAGAAAAAATACTTTTGAACATATGATTTTTTTAACACTTTCGGGGTCTTAATTTTTTTTCAGTTTTTAGAATAAATTACTTTTACGGTAATAACATTAACACAAGTTATACAAAACAGATTAAATAGTATTTAACGAATATTTCATTCTCTGAACTATAACGAATGTTATTCATCTCATATTAATATGACAATAGGCTAAGGAAGAATTTTTGGAAACGTTTAGAAAATAGGGTATTACAACAAGATTTTACTTACATTACAAATTTCTAATACTTTATGTGCTTTATTACATACGATTCTAGGATACGAGGAAAGTAACGTTAATTTTAAATTTAAAGAATGAAATATATGTTTAAAATAAAAGAATTGCAAACGGCGTGAAGAGAAATAAACAAATAATAATTATTTTTACTATTATTTTTAACACAATCAAACTGATTGGTAAAGTTATCAGTTTGATTGTGTTAAAAATAATAGTATATCTACGTATCCATCGTTATATGGAGTTCAATTACCTGCGGTTTATTCTGCGAGCTGTTTCAAATGACAGACCAAATGTTACGGCCAATATGGTTAACTGAGCGAAAAATCCCAGCCGGCTATCTTCAAGATAGCTTAACAGGTAAAGCATTGGCCGTGTAAGATAAGTATACGGGTTCGATCCCCGGCCTGTGACAATTTTTCGTTCAGCTGGAAATATTCAATTCGTATGAATTATTATTTTTGTTATTATTAAATACCTAAACATAAATGAAGTCATGTAGTAAATGCATATACATAATACTAACATTATTATTTTTAAATAGTGGCAGAAGTATGTCTTAAAGACAAAATAATACTCCATTAAAATACATGTACCATTAATTTTACACCAGACCCGAAAGGGTTAATGAAGTTACATCATTTTTTTCTCAAATATTTAATTAAAATATTTTCAGTTATTTTTAAAAATAATATTTTTTAAAATGCTGAATAAAAATTTAAATTTATATATTTTTGTTTATTTAAATAATAATAATAAAAAAAGACTCTACGAATAATATTTTGAGTCATGACGAGTTTAAACTACCTCATTTTTTAACAAATTTTAAATAAAAAAAAATATGAGAAGTCATATCATGTGATTTTTTTTACAAATAATATGGTTAATCATCATAAAAAATTCAAAATTTTAATTCTAAAAAAAAAAAAAATATTTTAAAATGTGTCCCAGACCCACTTAAACTTCTATACTAAAGCATTTTATGCATCCTGTATCAAAATAAGACTGTGTTAAAATTTAATTTTAATTAAATTCTACTTAAAAATCGTAATCCAAATGGTTAAATAATGAAAAAGCGCTAAATTAAACGCGAAAGAAACTTAAAAGGGTACTTTTTAAATCTAAACTTACAGTATCAAAGAGACTTTTATGCTTTGTAAGATACAAGAAAATGAGTTCCGTAACAAATTTGAGGCAAACTGTTTTCTTTTGTTTATAAGAAAAAAAAAATGGTTGTCATTAAACCTCTAAAAGATAATATTCCAATGAAAGAAGAAGATAATTAAAATTACATCTCACTTGCTAGAATGTGTTTAGTGATGGTAGAAGAACACTGTAAAAAAAAAAGTTAAAAGATAGAAAATAAATAAAAAGAATATTGCCCAGTTAACCTGATGGCATTGAGCTCACAGGCTGCGCATACTAATTGTACATTACAACCTTATATTTTCAAGGGTTAATTCAGTTCGAAAAAAAAAAAAATAAATAAATAAAAAGAGGGGAAACAGCTCCTCCTATACTTAATCATTGAACCCTTTTAACTAATCAAGGACATGTTTTATCATATAAAAAATCTATATCCAAAATTCAGAGCAAAACGGAAAATTCTTATAAAAACCCATTTATATAATTTAAGAGGAGTTAGCCTCCTCTTTTATACTTAACCGTTAAACTACCAAAACTATTCAGAGATTTGAACGAAATCTGATAATTCTGCATGAAAAACCCATTTATATAAATTAAGGGGAGGAGCATTAGAACCCCCATTCCCCCAGTTTATACTTATCCAATGAACACCTAATATCAATCACGGAGGCGCCTCATCAGAATGATCCTATATCTAAATTTTGAACGAAAACTGATAATTCTGCATCAAAATATATTTATATGAATTAAGGGGAGGAGCATGAGCTCCCCGTTACCCCTTTTATACATATCGAATGAACTCCAAAAACTAATCAGGGAAGCACTTTATCAGGATATACCTATATACAAAATTTCAAGTGGATCGGATATGTTTATCACGAGTTATCGCGTTACGCACTAACGAACGTACGTTCATACATACAGAACTGGCGGGCGCATATCCTCTCAGGCTATGATAGCCTGTTAGCTAAAATAGCCAAATTTTCTGTAAACTTACGCTAGTTCTCGGTTAAATGCATTCGTTTTAGTTTCTCGGTCATCATTTTATATTATATTATCCCTTATATTATATCTGATTCACCGTAGGGATTCCCACGCCTTTATTTAAAAGTATTTTTATCTTACTGAATTTTTTAAATCAAAATACACATTTTTGAAATTCTTTTGCAATTTTATTTGCCATATTAAAGACGAAAATTTAATTTTAAAATGTTTTGATTAATAATGTTGGGGAAAATAATCTCATCAGATTTTTGCGGAGATTTTTCTCAGCTGAATGTTAAAAGACATTGTACTCAACAGAAGAAGCTCCTATAGCTCAGTCAGTAAGTTGTTCTTCCACTATTGGAGATCTCAGGTTCAAACCCCTGGATGACTTGGAAAAATTTTTGTGAAATTTGAATGATACAACAGTTTAAATTTACTCGGGAAATTCAAGTTCTTTGAAGTTATTAAAACTTGAGTGAATTGCTAATTTTAAAAACTGATTATTATTATTATCAGTAAATTTACAGAATCTTGTGATATTTTGAGTCATTTCAAATTTTATAAAAATAGGAAGTGTAGTTACATTACATTGGCAATCAAAAGTATTCCGTTACATTACGACCAATAGGAAAAACAGCTTCAAGTGCATTTTATTCGTGTTACACTCTTTTGAACATAATAAAATTGATATGTATCTATGAAGTATGTGCTAAATAACAATTTGTATAATCTGTGGTGCAAAGAATATTTGTCAATAATTTACTGGGCTACGCAAAAGTATTCCAATACGTAATGGTACGTTTTAATAATGTTAATGTTAAACTATTTCACATTTTATGAAATTGATATATGTTGCTGAAGTTTGCTACAAGTTATTCCCTGTAAAATAGAAAGCGGATAGTGTTAAGGATAGTATACTGTATTCGAAGTACTGTATACTGTTACATCAAGATCAGAATATTTTTAAAACTTCCTTATAGTAAGTACGCACTTTTCAATTTGCTTCCTGGAGTATCATAATTAGCCATCCTAATTATTCTTCAATGGATAAAACTACAGAAACACTCCATTCACATTCCATTAAAGAAGTATCTAAGATACATAGATGACAAGGGAGAAAATTGAGTTAAAAATTGAGCATCACTACTAATTGGCTGAAGTAAAATTTGAAACTGTTGCTTTATTTCATAGCGGTCTTTGAACTTTTATTTCAAGATCCCCGAAATGAAAGTGGAGTACGATATTAAAAAAAAAAAAAAAAAAAAAAAAAAAAAAATAAGTAGAGATTCATGGTGTTAAGTAGTTAAGTATTTTAAAGAGCCTAATTAGTTGATCTCTAGAATTAAGCACAAAATTAGAAAATCACTTATAATATTTTATTTCTAACAAATAGCCTTATTTCAAACTGGTCTATACACTTAGCTGATTTCTTTAATTTTGCCATTTATACCCCTAGGCTTCTGTGGTCCTCGTATGTATTAGATTTTTTTCTTTCCTTTGCATAATTAAAATTTTTTTTTTTTAAATCTTTTTATTTGCCTTGACTGTTACAATGTTTCAATTTTATATTTGAACATAAGATTTTAAAAGTATTTACTTTTCTCTGTAATTTTAAGTATAATTGATTGTGTCTTAAAAAGTTTTACATTACATGAAATAGAATGATTTAAAATAGGAGATAATAAAAATACGTTTGAACAATTAGAATGTATTGAGAGATTGTAATAAAAGGCTTAATGAGAAAATCTTCAGACACCTTCTACTCATATTATTAAATAAAGTACTGATAGTAATTCTTTACCGAAAGATTCATTAAATCTTTCCTTAATTTTATTCTTGAGAACATTTTAAGTATATTTAACAATGTTTCTTATTCATTCATTACTTATATTGGACTGTTATAATGTTTCAATCATTTGTTCATATATAAATAGAAATGCTAATTATTTAAAATTATAGTTACATCTTGAAATTTAAAAAGAAGATGTTTACTGAAGTCTGTTGCTTTACGTTTAACACGAGATAATTGTAATTCTACCTTAAACATTTTTAATCCTTTCAGTGGTTGCAGTTGTGTTCGTGTTATGTTAAATTCACAGTGGAATTCAGAAAAAAAGAAAAAAATCCAATAAGATGGATAAGCAATGTTTTAATATTTTCCCCTCTACCATATTTTACAAAATAAAATCCACTAAAATTTTACTTGGGAATCTTCACTAAAATTTGGGCGGGGGGGGGAGGGATGTAATTCTAATCTTAATATAATATTCTAATCTTAATACATAGGGTATATATATATATATATATTAGGAGAGATCTCTAAACAAGTCCCTTATGTATACACACATATATGTGTGTGTGTGTATAAAGTCCCCTCTATTTGATATATCTTACCGACCCTCAAGGAAATAAAAGATGTTTTAAGAAATATGTATTATATGTTTTTTATTCTTTTAGATAAGATAATTTTAAATGAATTCCTTGTTATTTCAACTACATTGGCTACTGCATCCCTTTATTTATTCATTTATTTGTTTATTTTTTGAATGAAAAAAGTTTTATTCGATACTAAAAAGTAGTTACATTTTTGTAGTTTAATACCTAATAAATTGGATGGGTTGAAGTTTTATTTGTATTAAGATAATTAAAGGATGCAATACAAGATTATTTAAATTACGTTTAGCTTGCTAAAATGTGTTCATTAATAACAATCAGGTTTGTAGCTAGAAAGGAATAATAGGGGGAGGGGGTTTCAGAATATGAAGGGGGGGGGCTCATATTATTTTTCCTATTCTCTCATAATCAGAAAGATAAATGAGCGCATATAAACATTGTAGGTACTATGTAGGTACACTGTAAAAAAAAAGGGTCGATCTACTAAAAAAAACTTTAGTAATCCTTGTAATTACTAAAAAATGTTTAGTAATCTTAGTCGGTTACTAGAAAATCTGTAAGAATTACTAGAAAAAAGTTAGCAACGAATAGAGTTAATAGTTTTATATTTTTAATAGCTATTACTAAAACTCCCGTGGCATGTCCTCGATAGCATAGTGGTTATAGTAACGGACTCCAGGCTGAAAGGTCCTGGGTTCAATGCTGGACAGCGCCAAGTACGCCCCGAATGTATGTAGTGTCAGTACTCTATAGTAAATTGGTTATGAATTTCCTGTTGGAGCTGTTCGCAATGTTTGGTGCTGCCATCTGTTGCATTTTTGCCGAAAATCTATCGCTTCAGAAGTCTGGATGCAGCTCGAAGGAAGCTCCTGCCCTTCGAATGCACGTAATTGTTATTAAAAATAATTTTGGAGCTATTACTAAAATTTGCTTGGTGGCTCATACTAAAAAATTTTAAGTTAGTTATACAAAATATTCTTTTGTTCAGTTTACAAAAGAAATGCTTGTTTCACTTGCAAAAAAAAGTTTGTAATGGTTACTAAAAAATTCTGTGGAATACAAATTTACTAAAAAATTTTTAGTAACCTCTTGAATTTTTTTTTAACAGTGTACTATGTTGTAATAACTTCATTTTATGCTAAGAAATGAATATGATGATGAGAAATTCAAATTTATAACTAGTGTAATATTCAACATCATGTTAGCTTCATATGTGCAAATAGTAAGAGCAAGTGTTGAAATATTTATTATAGCTACAATTTAGTAACTCTACAAAACTTTGAAAAGGCTTCAAAACTAAATTAGAATAAAATCAAATTAAAACTAAAAACTATCAAAACTAAATTAAATTTTTGAACAGAATTTCATTTGGATTTTCCGAAGACAAATTCATTTTAGTGACCTCCGAATCTTCTCCAGGGAACATTGAAAATGTTTTAAAGGAGGGGGAAGAGTGAACTCGTCCTGTTACCCTATTAGCTACGGTCCTGATAACAATAGAACATTTAGTTAAAAAAGTAAAAAAAAATATTGACATTTTTTTAATTTGTTAGATTAAGATGGAAAAGAACATGGAAATAAATTAGTTCAAATATTTGAGTTTAGAATTGAGTTATAAATTGATAAATCAGGAAAACAGTTGATAATTAAATGTTAAATCAATGTGAATATGATGGTGGAAGTTTTAAAATAACATATTTAAGCATTGCAGGTGTGCATAAAGTTTTTTAATAAATATTTTTTTAAATGATTTTTAAAATTCTTTGTTCAATGTTCCGTTAAGATTTTAGAAACTGGGTACTACTTAGTTATCCCGTCGACCATTTTCTCCAAATTATAAAAATCGCCAAGCTAATAGCCAAATTTCGTATGTTGACATAATTATTATTTTAAATAACAAAAGAATAAATAAATTAGTAAAACATGAATAAAAATACCGGTAAAAAGGGGAACTAAAAACCACTTTATGACGTTTTAAACATTGTATCGGGTTTAATGTCATTGAATATGACACTCACAATTATCCATTATTGGCATTTAATCTTATAACTTAGCGATAGTTTCTTGGTCGAAGGCATACCAAGTAGTACCAGAAACTGTCTGCCATTTGTTTTAAGAAGTATGTGCATCAAGATTTTTCGCAAATTGAGAAAGATGTTGAGTTGTTCGGAAAGTCGTGTCCAGTTGGAAAAATCAATTCGTACAGGAAAATTCTGCCTATTAACCCCTTCAGGGACAAAGAACTTCTGTATCTAAAATGTTAAAATAATTGATTGACACTGGAATTCACAAACAAATTTATATGAAAATAGGTAAATCTGTTTTTTTGCGTATACTGAAAAAAAAAAATCTGTAATTTTACCGATGTAAAGTTGCCGAAATCTGTATAGTTACTAACATTTTATCTGTACACTGTACAGAAAAGATGTAAATCTACAAAACTAATTTTTGTAAAGCTACAGAAATATGTAACTTTACAAACGAGTCTACTAAAACTACAGTTATCTTACTAAAATTTTATCGGTAACACAGGTTGCTGTTACATGAAAAATTCTTGAAATCCCAGTTTCCTCAAAAATTTCTTAGTAAACTTACAGATTTTTTGATTTTGAGTGTAAATCTGTATAAAAAATTGTAGGAATCCCAGTTTCCTAGAAAACTTTTAGTAACTTTACAGATTTTTTTTCACAGTGTAGCTTGCCGATCTTACACTCAATTTGAGCTAGTACCCTGAAATAAAGACACACACTACATTGTATAAAACTTCTCTCAATTCATAAAAAAAATACAGAGTACAATTAATATAAGTGGTAACCGCAAAAAAAAAAAAAAATAAATAAAATAAAAAAAAATGAAATAAAAATAAAAGTAAAACCTGTAAAGTTTAGAAAGTTTATAAAGTTATTTATAAAAAGCAAAACTTAAACCCAAAATTCCGGTTCCATTGTTGCATAAAGAAATTAAAATTAAATGGTATATATATAATATACCGGTTCACTTCAAGGGGTTAATTACTAAATATTAGACATCAGAAACAACATCTAATAATTAAATGATATGATTTTTCGATACCAATTAGTTTCCCCAAATAGACACGATTTTTCGAACAAACCAGTGTAAATATGTTTCAAAGTAGTAGTTCATTATCCTTATGAATGTTACATTGTTTTAACCTTTTCTTCAAATACTAAAAGTAGTGATCATTAATTAAAAAATAATTATCTTTTTAAAATTTAAAATGTATTTTAAAGTATGTTATAGTGCGTTAATTGAAAGAAAATAATACAAACGAATATCATGGATTCTATTGATCTGACAACTATAATATGAATTAGGTTTCAAACATACAAAATTCTAATTGTATTTTTTAAATAATTGCTTTTTACACTGAAAAAAAATGTGTAAAGTTACCAAACTTTTTCTACTAAACTTGGATTCCTAGCACTTTTTATGCAACGGTAACAGCGAAGTTTCATGCAACAAATTCAGTTTCATGAATTTTTGCTTTAACAACAAAATTCATTTTGTTAAATAAAATTTCTGGTTGAATGGGTATTTTTTAAATTTAATCTAGTTGTTGATAAATCCATTTATAAGTCAAAATTTTACACAAGAATAAACATTAAATTTTTTCATGAAGATGAAGTTATTTGTTAAAGCTCTTCTTAAAATACCTAAGAAGGTTTAACATATATATATTTTTTAATCCAAGAAAAGGTTCTCTGTAAAAAGCTAAGATACACAACAATTCGCATTTTTCTACTTTTTTCCAAGTAAAAGAAAAAAAAACTATACTTAGTTTTAGTGAAAAAAGTTTTTATGAAACGAAAAGATAATTAAAATTACGTTCTGTTAGCTTCAATGTGTTTAGAGATGGTAAAAAGTATTTAATGAGAAAAATTACCGACATCTTTTTTCCTAATTTTATTAGAATAAAAGTTAAGAAACATGAAGTTTTTTTTTTTTAAAAAGATCTTCAGTATATTTTTTTCTTCATTTGAGGTGAATTTAAATAAATTTTATTAGGTATCTTTTGATTTAAATTAGTGTTGTAATGTTTCGATTTTTGTTTTATATAATTAAACACTAGTTAATTTTTTTCAAGTCTAGTTATTTTTTGAAATTTCAAAGGTATGTAGAAGTATGCGGGGTGATTGCTAAAAGATTGATATTTATAGACTTATGTAAGAAACATAGTAGAAGTGTTAATAGTAGAATTAAATAATTAATAGCAGAATTATTACGAAATCAAATTTACGCTAGTGCACTACGCCGACTAACTTTATTTTTATTTAAATTTCACATTAGATTTCAGATTAAAAAAAAAGAAAGAAAGAAAGACGTAATTGAATAGGCTAACGAACATAGAATAAAATGTAAGATTTTCATCTTTATACTATTTTTACTTTTACTTTAATATGAATATTAAATAGAGTTTATCTTCTTTAAAAGCTCTTTGAAAATTCTGTCATTCAGCCATTTTTTTAATTTATGAAATCACAAGAGATTTTTACATAATTATTACTTTTACTCTTTAAAATACATTAAAAACACATTTAACAATTTGTCATTCGATTTTTTTTTGTTATTAAATTATAAAGGAAAAAAGACTGAATGACAAAATATTGAAGATATTATAAGTGTGGACAAACTCTATTTTTTTTAGAATTGATAATAGATTTCAGATAAAAGAAAGACGCAATCCAATAAGATAACTTACATAGAATAAGATGGTGGTGCAAGATTTTGATCTTAATACTATTTTTTAATATGTATTTTAAATGGAGTTTATACTCTTTAAAACTGTTACGAAATTCTGTCCTTCAACCATATTTTTTCTGTATGAAATCCTATAGAAAAAATGTGGTTGAATGATGGCGTGTTAAATTTATTTAAAGGGCATAAATTCTATTTTTATTTAATGATGACATTGTACTTCAGACCATTGTAATTTATTCATAATTTGAATTAAAAGGTTTGCAAGATTTTGAATCTCGCTGTTATTTTTAATTTTCTCCTTAACACTTTAAAAACGTATTTAACAATTTGTCAATCAATTAGTCTTTTCTTTATGAAATTATAAAGGCAATAAAGACTGAACGACAAAAAATTTAAAATGTTGTTAGCGTGAACAAACTCTATTTTTTATTTAGATTTTATTTAGAATCGTATTAGATTTCAGATAAAAGGAAGAGGTAATTTAATAAGATGACGTACATACAATAAGACGGTAGTGCAAGATTTTCATCTTTATACTATTTTCCCTTTTACTTTAATATGAATTTTAAATAGAGTTTATACTCTTTAAAAGTTCTTTCAAAATTCTGCCATTCAACCATTCAACCTGTTATTTTTCTTTATGAAATTATAAAGTAAAAAAGTAAATGAATGATGGTGTGCTAAAAGTGATTTTAAAGGTTACAAATTCTGTTTTTATTTAATATTGACATTGTATTTCAGATCAAAGAAAGACGTAATTTATACATAATTTGAATAAAAAGGTAGTGCGAAATTTTGAATTGTTATGTTAATTTTACATTTACTCTTTAAAAAACTTTAAAAACACATTCAATACTCTGTCAGTCAACCATTTTTTTTCTTTATGAAATTATGAAGAAACAAAAGGTTGAATGATAAAATGTTGAAAATGTTGTTAGTATAGACAAACTCTATTTTTATTCAGAATTCATATTACATTTCAGTCCAAAGAAAGACGTAATTGAATAAAATGACGTACATAGAATAAGATGGAAGTGTAAGCATTTGATCTTAAAATTATTTTTACTTTGACTTTAATATGAATATTAAAGGAAGTTTGTACTCTCTAAAATCTCTTTAAAAATTCTGTCGTTCAATAATTTTTTTCTTGATGTAATCATAAAAGAAAAATGTGGTTGAAAGACGGAGTGTTAAAAGTGTTTTTAAAGAGCTCGAATTCTATTTTTATTTAACATTGACATTAGATTTCAGATTTAAAAAAAAGCGTAATTTAGATACATATTGAATAAAAAAGTATTACAAGATTTTGAATACTTAGGTTATTTTTACTTTTACTATTTAAAACACTTTAAAAACACTTTCAACATTCTGTCATTCAACCAATTTTTTTCCTTTATGAAATCGTAAAGGAAAAAAAAAAGATGAGTAATAAAATGTTGAAAATTTTGTTACTGTGGACAAATTATTTTTTTTATTTCGATTTCAATTTAGATTTCAGATAAAAGAAAGAAGTAATTTAATAAGAGGAAGTACATAGAATATGATGGTAGAGAAAGATTTTTATTTATATACTATTTTTACTATTTACTTTATTATGAATTTTAAATAGAGTTTATAATTCTAAAAATTATTTTTAAATTCGGCATTCAACTTTTTTTTTCTTTATGAATTTATGATAGAACAAAAGATTGAATGAAAAATGTTGTTAAGATAGACAAATTCTATTTTTCTTAGTAATCATATTAGGTTTTAGATAAAAGGAAGACGTAATTGAATAAGATGACGTACATAGAATGAGATGGTAGTGCAAGATTTTCATCTTTATACTATTTTTATTTTTTCTTTTATATAATTTTTAAATGGAGTTTATGCTCTTTAAAAGCGCTTTCAAAATTCGTTTATTCAAAATTTTATTTTCTTTATGAAATCGTAAAGTAAAAAGTGGTCGAATGACAGAGTGTTAAAGGTGTTTTTAAAGAACACGAATTCTATTTTTATTTAATACCGACATTAAATTTTAGAACAAAGAAAGACGTAATTTATCTGTAACATGAATAAAAAAGTGGTGAAAGGTTTTGGATCTCCATAATATTTTTACTTTTACTCTTTAAACACTTTAAAAACACATTTAACATTCTGTCATCCAACCATTTTTTTTTATGAAATCATAAAGGAGCAAAAGATTCAATGACAAAATGTTGTTAAGATGGACAAATTCAAATTTTTTTTAGAATTCATATTAAATTTCAGATAAAAGAAAGACGCACATATAATGAATAAGATGGTAGTGCAAGACTATAATATCACATTATTTTTATACTATTTTTACTTTGCTTTAATATGAATATTAAAGGAAGGTTATACTCTCTAAAAGTTCTTTCAAAATTCTGTCATTCAACCATTTTTTTTCTTTATGAAATCATAAAGGAAAAAAAGTGGTTGAATGACGGAGTGTTAAAAATGATTTTGAAGAGCGCGAATTCTATTTTTATTTAATATTTGCATTAGATTTCATATCAAGGAAATGCGTAATTTATCCATAATTTGAATAAGAAGTCGAGCGAGATTTTGAATATTTATCTTATTTTCTTTTACTCTTTAAATCACTTTAAAAAAACTTAACAGTTTGTCATTCAATTATTTTTTCTATATGAAATTGTAAAGGAAAATAAAGACTGAATGACAAAATATTAAAAATATTGTTAGTGTGGACAAACTTCTATTTTCATTTAGAATTCATATTAGATATTAGATAAAAAAAACAGATGTAATTGATTGAAAAGATGTAATTGAGAGATGACGGATATAGAATAAGATCATCATTTTCATCTTTAGGCTATTCTTTTATTTTTTCTTTAAAATGAATTTTAAATAAAGTTTATGTTATTAAAACGTCATTCAGTCATTTTTTTTCTTTATGAAATCATAAAGGAAAAAAAACGGTTGAAGAACGGTGCATTAAAAGTGTTTTTAATGAATTCTATTTTTATTTAATAGTGGCATTAGATCTTAGATCAAAGAAAGACGTAATTTATCCATAATTTGAATAAGGTAGTGCAAGATTTTGGATCTGTATGGTTTTTTTTTACTTTTACTCTTTCAAACATTTCAAAAACACATCCAACATCCTGTTATTAATTTTTTTTCTTTATGAAGACATAAATGAAAAAAAAGTTTGAGTGATAAAATGTTTAAAATGTTGCTAGTATGGACAAAGTCTACTTTTATTTAGAATTCATATTACAGTTCAGACCAAAGAAAGACGTGGATTATCCATATACAGTATAAGATGGCAGTGCAAGAGTTTGAACTTTATATTATTTTTACATCTACTTTAATTTGAATATTACTTAAATTAGAGCGTGTTCTCTGTAAAAGCTCTTTCAACATTCTGTCATTCAACCACTTTTTTCCTGTAATAAATCATTAAGGGAAAAAAATAATTTGAAAGACAGAATGTTGAAAATTTTTTCAACGCTTTCAAGGGCAGTGGCCTAATTTTAATTTCAAAACTGACAAATTGCATCAAGAATATTTATATTTTTCTTTTGCTATGAAGATGAAAAAGTAGAGGGATTTTATTTTCTAAGAAATTCGTTTGAATACTCTGTTGTCTTTCGATTATTTCCTTGTTTTACAAACAGAATTCTTCTGTCTCTGAAAAAGTGTTGAAGTCTAACTCTTATTTTATTTAATATTTGCATAGATTTAAGATAAAATAAAGACATAATTGAACAAGACATCGAATTAGATGGTAGCGTACGATTTTTATTTTTATGCTATATCCTTTTTAAACTTTAATTTGAATATTATTAAAAAATTGAGTTTGTCCTATTAAAAAACACTTTCCACATTTTGTTCACGATATTTTAAAATTTATAATTTTATATCTCTTAAGTGTTTTAAAGAGCACAAACGCTATTTTAACAAGATTCCATTTTGCGCGCAGCTTGTAATTTATTAAACTTCTACTGATTAAAATAAACATTAACCTTTTAATGAATGCCGAATTTTATCTTGATTAGATATTTAAATTTGAATTTCATATTAGTAATTTAAGGATAATAATTGAAGCATGCTAAAATTAAACTTATATAAAAAAATTAATGGTTTAAAGATTTTTTAGCAGTTTTAATAGATTAAAAATTAAAAATTTTAAACTTAAAAATCTAAAGGTCAAAAAAAAAAAAAAAAAAAAAAAAAAAAAAAAACTCTGCCGTTTTATTGATTGCAATTCATGCGATAACTGACTTATAAAAAAGTTGTGCATGGTAATTAAAAAGCAAAGTAGCATGATGTTTTTAAAAATGTAATATTTTGACATAGTATGTTTAATAATCATGAATATATAATCACCTAACTTAATACCTATCAATTATTTTAGAATGTGTCCCACAATAATAATCAATGATTCTTCTTAAAAATATTTTCGTAATAATAATAATAATAATAATAAAACTTTAAAAATTAAAAATATACATATATATTGTGAATTTTTAAAAATATTAACGATAGTTATCTAAACAAAGTGAACAATTTAATCTTCCTACATAATATTTAAATTTTTCATTCAGTTAATATATTTTCAGAAAATTCATTCTGTAAATTTACTGCAATTTGAGCGTTTGTCTTACAATTTTCGTAGGCAACAGCCTAATTTGATGACAAACGGTCTTATCCATTAAATAAATGCTCTTATCCCTTAGATACTTAGAAAATTAAGGGCAATGCACACATTCTTACAGTTCTAGCACATCTGTTAGCAAAATTACGGTATGTCCCCATACATTTTCATCCGCTAGGCTGTAGCCTTTCATTTTACTTATATTTAGAAGAATAATGTCACTTAATCGTTACTTATTTTTTAACCCTCCAAAAAACCGATTCTATGATGATTATCTAACGATTCTATGATGTTACATGCTATGGAATAATAAGCAAAGTATTATTGTGTTTTAAAGTGCATTATATCCTGTTTTAATGACTGCATAAAGTGGTGGGCATGACTGAAATCTCTACTGCAGGCATCTGCCCGTAATTTTACAGGAATATTTTCAACAGTGTAGGCTGAGAGTGAATAATCACACGAATAAATAATCATTAATACCTAACTAAACATCTAATAAAATTTTAAAAATGTTAACACATAATAATTTTAAATGAACTTAAAAAATGTAATAATTAAAAAAGTTTTTTAAAATTAATATTTAAGTAACATTAAAAAATATATATTAATAATGTCACACATAATATGAAATAATGTAGTCTTTCTGCACAATATTTAAATTTCTCGCACAACTAAATTTTCTAAGAGTGAATAATTACAAGAATAAATAATCATTAATACCTAATTAAACACCTAATATTTTTCTTAAAATGCAACACATAATAACTAAAAACGAGCTTTTAAAAATATTTTTTGTTATAATTAAAAGAAAGTTTAAAAAGAAATATTTTAAAAATAATTTTTAAAAATATTAACGGTAGTCACATATAAAAGGGAATAATCTTATCCAGTTTCTCATCATATCTCATATAATGAAAATTTCCAAGAGTGAATAACTGTAAGAATAAATAACCTTTAATCTTAACTAAACACATAATTACTTTAAAATGTAACACATAGTAATTTTAAATGAATCTTTTTAATAACATTCCTATTATAATTTAACAAATCCGTTTAAGAAAAATAATAACTTTAGCGTAATTAAAAAAATATAGATTAACTACAGTCAGCCATACAAAAGAAATAATATAATCTTCCGCAAAGTAGTGAATAATCATAAGATGAAATAATTATTAATGACTAAATAAACCTTAATTATTATTTTAAATTGTAACACATAATAATTTTAAATAAGGCTTATTTTCAGGGTTCCCAAATGGTCCGCCAACTGAATATCAATATTTTCTAAGAAAGATTTTCCTTTTATATTTTTCTAGCAAATTGCGCAGAAATCGCCTTCGAAAGTTAGTTTTAGCTCAAATTCTGTAGAAACGTACTAATAAATTATCTGTTAAAAATATTGATGTTCCGTTTGGGGACCATTTGGGAGCCCTGTATTTTAAAATATTTTATAATAATTTTGAAAAATTAAATTGCTTTTAAATAAAAAATTTTCTGTAAGCATAAACAAATATTAACATAGTCATATACGAAAGTAAATAATGTAATTTTCCTCCCTATTATTTAAATTTTTCATCCAACTAATCTGCCAAAGAGTGAATAATCATAAGAATGAATAAGCATTAATACCGAACTAACATGCATAGTAATTACTTTGAAATGTAAAACATAATAATTTTAAATGGGTCTCTTTAAAAACATTCGTATTATAATTTTTTAAAAGCCAATAAAAAAAGTAAGATAGCAATTTCAGTGTAATTAAAAAATATATTAACTATGGTCATCCAAAAGAATTAAGGTAATCTTCTACAAAATAATGAATAATCATAAGAGAAAATAATTAATGATTAAATAAATATTTAATTTTTATTTTAAAATGTAACACATAATTTTAAATAGGTAAATGGGTCTTTTTTAAAAACCCGTTTAAAAAAAAGTAAAATAATAGTTTTAGTGCAATAATAATAAAAAAATATATTTACTATAATTATCATACAAAGGAAATAATGTAATCTTAAGCATAATAGTGAATAATCATAAGCGGAAATAATTATTAATAATTAAATAAATATTTAATTATTATTTTAAACTGTAACACATAATATTTTTAAATGGGTCTTTTTAAAAATACGTATATTATACGTATATACGTAATTATATATTCGTATTATAATTTAAAAAAAAAACATTAAAATTTTTTTAATAATAATTCTAGTATAATTAAAAACATATTAACTATAATCATCCATACAAAGGAAATAATGTAATCTTCCTCAAATTAATGAATAACCATAAGAGGAAATAATTATTAATGATTAAAAAATATTTATTATTTTAAAACATAACACATAATAATTTAAAAAGATTCTTATTTTAAATTATTTTATAGTAATTAAAAAACCTATTTTTTAAAAAATTATTTTAAAAAAAATCTATAAACATTTTAAAATATTAAAGGAAGTAATGTAATTTTCCTTCATATTATTTAAATTTTTAACCCAACTAAAATGACTAAAAGTGAATAATCATTAATACCTAACTTTAAACATTCAAAGAAAACGTCTTCATATGGAAAAAATATCTTAGATAACACATCATATAAAGTCCGTAATTATTTTTCCATTAAAAAAAAAAAAAAAAAAAAAAAAAAAAAAAAAAAAAAAAAAGAGCTTTCTCAATTCATAGACCCACAGCCCAAAGCCTTAGCTTTTTTCGCGGGCTTTTATCCCTACTCTAGGGGTTGTTTCGTTTTTTTCCTCCTCCAGCTATGTCATCATTACGCTTTCAGAATCTCCTTTAGGCTTTTATGTCCCTACTATCCTTTTAGAAAGAAACTAACATAATGTACATTTTCGTCATCAGATGCATTTAAAGGGAAAAGTCAAGAAAGAAATTTTAGTTAAATATTCATGGGAAATTACTTGGAATATGCGACGCAAAGTATTGAAAAGTGATTCTTCAAAAGGAAAATAATCAAAAAAGTAAAAGGATTTGATTAGCATCTGATAAAAATTTACGCTTTCTGAAAAAATATTCCGGTATGTTTTAGAGTTTTTAGAATGTCGAAATTTTTCTTCACATCATATTATATAAAAAGAGAATTTTGAGGATCAGAAGATATATTAAGACCTTTCATGTTTATGCTTTAAGAATGCATTTATATTTCAATCAGAATTGACAATATTGTGGGCTTCTGTCGTTTAAGATGAATTTTAAAGTATATTTTATAAGAATTGGCTTTTGAACAGCCTTTAAATTTATTCTTTAGCAGATGCATTTAAGCTTCACAGCATGTGATATTATTTCTACTTCTAAGATTATACGCATATTTATAAGATATATATTTCTATAAAAAATACTGTTGAATAATTTATGATTAAATATTCAAAATTTAGGAGTAAAAATTTTTTCCTAAAAAAATTCTTTAAAAATTCCTATAAAAATTTACTTTTTTAAGTTTAATTTCATCATTTAATAGGAGAAATTCATAAATATTAATGACCGTTCATTTAAAAAAGCCATGTTATGGTAGTTTGAAAAATAAAGAAAAAGAAAAGAAATAAATATATATATATATATTTTTTTTTTTAATAAAAACCTGACTTACGCTGTCAATTTTATTATTAAAATAAACACTTGAAGCTAATCTACGTATACATGTGAAATCAATGTTAAAACACAGAAGACATATTTTAAATACCGGAATTTTCAAACTTTACTTTTAAATTCATCATCTGGGGCTGATAGGATTTTTCGATATGAATTAATTTCCCCAAATGGACATGATTTTCCGAACGACCGAATGTAAATAAGTTTCAAAATAGTTGTTCATAATCCTTATGAAAATTATACTGTTTTTCTTCAAAAACTAAAAGTAATGACCATTAATTAAAAAGTAATTATCTTTCTAAAATTTAAAATGTATTTTAATAGTGCGTTAATTAACATAAAATAATACAAAAGAATATCATTGATTCTATTTATCCGACAACTATAATATAAATTAGTTTTAAAAGAGGCAAAATTCAAATTGTATTTTAAATTATTGCTTTTTACACTGAAAAAAAAAAATGTGTAACGTTATTAAACTTTTTCTAGGAAACTTGGATTACTAGAACTCTTCATGTAACTGTAACAGCGAAATTTCATTCATCCATTTCTGTTGCTTGAATTTTTGCTGTTACCGTTACAATGTAGAACCCGTCAAATTTTGACTAAAGAAAATGTTTAAGAAGGAACTGTTTCATTGATTTATAATGCCTGCAAAATTAGTTATAGTAAAAAATGCATTTTATACTGATACGTCTTATTCTTAAGCAAACCATATTTAACCCGTCAGTAATCGCGTGTCGGTCTTTTTGCCGCTTGTATAACTTATCTTTTCCTAACTTGTATCATATTACAAATAGAACGGAGATCTACCATGTAGCTGACTTTGAAGGTTTCTCGACCATCTTAGTAAAGTTACAGAACACCTCTGTTTTTCATTCAGGTAATTTTTAAGAAACAAAGTTGAAATTGGCGAAAAAGTCTAGGTAACAATCACTAATATCAGTTCATTTTTACTTTTTCCAATTAATCCTATCTCATGAATGAAATGCATAATTTAAGAAAACAGCAAATTTATATCTTCATTGAAATGTTATTTTCGTATATTAGGAGAAAAATATTCCTTATTTTACATATTTCGTATGCGGAAGCCAGCGGCGAAAAAACCGAGTGCGACTAATGACGTTGTGGAAAAAGTCGCGACTATTCGCGGATTAACGTAAAGTTAGCAAAATATTATTTCTATAAAATTCAGTTGTAAAAATTGTCAAAATTAAACTTTAATCGTACATGTAAGCAGTAAAAAATAGTAAAGATCTCTTATTATGATAAAGGTATCAATTAAAGCTCTTATGCTAGTATTCCAAAATGAAAAAAGTAAGATTTATTCAACGTTGACTAAATCGTAGAATTCCCCCCCCCCCCGCGAAATATAAACCAGCCATTATTTTCATCATATCGAAATTTACAAATGCATATTTCGTATCTGCATTCACCCTTTCAAAAAGATTGGTATTTTAATTTGATCATTTTTATTCAAAACTTGAAGTTTCAATGCTATTAGCTGAAACAGATATTAAACTGTTGATATTCCTTTACATATAAATAAAATTTTTGCAAATAAAATAAAAATTCACCGGGTTTTATAACAACGATATTTAAATTTAAATGTTTTCCCTTTATAGTTAGGAAATGGCAACTTACAGATATAGTTATCAATTTTTTCCCCTTTTGCTTTTGATAAAATTGGATTACTTTTGTTGCCACAATTAGAAAAGCGGTATTAAAAATTAACAAAAAAATTAATATTTCAAAAAGAAATTAAAATACAGCTTTTAAATAAATTGCTTTTAAAAGTACATTTCCCCCCCTATAAGATGGTGCAAAAATTTTAAATGTGCCATGCTTAGAAATTAAAAAAATTGCAGTAGCAAAAATTGCAATACCGAAATTTCATTAAAAAAAATGTTGCCATTCGCAAAATGACGTATGCGTTACGCACAGATACGTTTGGCCTTTATTATATAGACATAAAAGATTTTAGGAATCCCAGTTATCTAGAAAAAGTTTAGTAAATTTACAGTTTTTTTTTTTTTTTTTTTTACATTGTATAGCTGCACCTAAATCCACATGTAAAATTCTTGCTTAAAAATTAATAATAATAATAATAAGTCAGAAATTACACGAAAAGCGTAGAAAATGAGGAGAGTTCGTATTATAAGGAAGTTGTAAAAATATTCACATAATGGTGTAATAGTATACAGTACTTCGGAAACAGTACGGTAGCCGAAATCGATTGTTTGTCATATCGATTGTTTGTCATGTAAATGCTATCTACTTTCTATTACACAGGAAGTAACTTGTAGTAAACATCAGCAACGTACAGTCGGCTCTCGTTAATTCGAACTCGTCGGGACCACAAGAAATGTTCGAGTTATCCGAAGTTCGAATTATGGAAAATATGAAATGAAAACATGCTTAATATGGTACTAATACAAAAGAATAATGTTATAGTGGTTTTTTAATTCATTTCGTCTGTTATCATTAGAATATGACTTATTAGAATGTATAAATAAATGAACTAATTAAAAGATTAGAAACAAGCATAGTGGAAGAAAATTTTAAAGCATCACTAATAGACAGATGGGGCACTAAGAAAGTGGATATCAAATGCATTGGATTATATGTATACTCGTTCGGAACAATTTCCACAAAAATCAAAGAAAGAAAATTATTGAAAAGATCTGAAATCCGCGAGAAAGAAATGAAAAATGAAAAATCGGAATTCTCGTTAGTTCGAACTAAACGAAGTCGAGAGAAAATGAATTCGAATTAATGAAAATTTTTTAACGTTATTCTACCATTGAAAATTTCGGGACTTAATGTTTAGTTCGAATTAAGCGAAGATTCGAATTATCCGATTTCGAATTAACGAGAGTCGATTGTATATTTATTTCATAAAATGTAATATTATTTAAAAGGGTACCCAAACAATGTCCCCCCCCCCGTACATTGGAATACTTTGGAATTATTGGAATTATTGGAATTCTTTTGGAATATTGGAATACTTTTGTGAGAACCTGCAAAATCAATAACGAATATTCTTTGCACCACAGATTGCACAAATTATAAATTTTAGTATATACTTCATAGATTCATATCAATTTTATTATATTCGGAATAGTGTGACGTCATTAAAATGTACTTGAAACTATTTTTTTTCCATTGTCCCTATAATGGAATGCTTTTGATTGTCCTTGTCATTAAATAATATATCCGATTTTCCCAAAAATTTGAAATGACTCGACAAAATTATGCAAAAATTATATATTTTAAATTTCAAAGAATTCGTTTGGATAAATTTTGCTTTGTTTTTATGCGAAAAGACGGACGGACGGATTGAACGACAACTGTAGATGAAACGTATTTATAATTACGAACGCACCTACTAATAATAATAGAAATAATTACGAACGCACCTAATAATAATAATAGAAATAATTAGACATTATTTCAGGAATGAATTCAAGTAGATTTCAAAAGTTTATAATATAACAACAAAATTAATTTTCTTAAATATATATAGGACAGTTGCACCATAAAATTTAACTAATAATAACACATTGCTCAGTGGTGCACAAAACAGGAATTTTAATATACATTAGTACATATTAAAATAAAATAAAACTTTCAACGTTTCGCGCCGTCTTCTGCGGGCGTCTTCAGGAAAATATGAAAATGGAAGGACTATGTTTGCATCTTGATCGAGAGATAATATTTCTACTAAATTAAAATTTAAATGAATTAAAATTTTAAAATTGTTGCCATTTACATGTGAGTAAAAATTAAAATATTGCAAGGAAGTAAAAAATTTTAAGATTTTATGATGTTATGCCATATTTTTGGTATATTGTAGGATAAATTATCATTACATGGTGTATTTTCTCGTGCTATGATTTCAATGGATTCTCGTATTTTACCTTGAACTGGGTTATTGCATGAAACTATGATTTTGGCTTCCTCAAAATTAATATGGCAACCCTTGTTCGCCAAGTAGAAGCGAGCAAGGGCAGTATTCTGTTTATAATGTTCTATATCTCTGCGATGCTCTTTAATTCTAATTAAAAGTTTCCGCGTTGACATGCCGATGTAGACTTTTTTAAGATTATTAGATAAAATGATGGGGATTTCATAAATAACCGATTTTTGATCTATTGGAATTTTGTCGATCTTATCTGTAACGAGGTCAATGAGATATGGAGGAGGAATGGCGACAAGTTTTATGTTATATTTTTGTGCAATCTTTTTTACTTTTTCAAATATGTAAGGGATATAATGAAATTTTCCGTAAACCATAAGTTTATTCTATCGTTGGCCAGATGTGGGAGGAGTATTGTACTGTTGAACTATTTTATTTACAAATTTTGCTGGAAAACCATGGTCAAAAGCTATTTTCTGTATAAAATCAATTTCTGTATTTAATGTGTCATCTGAACAAATCATAAAAGCTCTTTTAATAAATGACCTGAAAGCAGATATTTTGTATTCGAAAGGCATATTGGCTAAAAATGGGATAACTGTATTTTCTTTTATTGATTTTCTATAAACTGAAAATTTTAAACTTGAATTGCATTTATTAATTAGAACATCTAAAAATGGAAGGGTGGTGTTTTCTTCGATTTCAAGGGGGAAATTAATACTATTGCTTAATTTATTGACATCTTGTAGAAAAACATGTAAATCAGCCAAACTGTGGTTCCATAAGATGAAACTAAATATTTCATCTTATGGAACCACAGTTTCATAAATTCATTTTATTAAATAAAATTTCTGGTTCAAAGGGTATTTTTAAAATTTAATCTGGATGTTGATAAATGTATTTATAAGTCAATATTTTACACAAAAACGAACATTAACCCTCTGCGTCCTAAACCGCCCGAGATATTTTGAGATATTTTAATTCGTATAACTTAATTCCCACCAAAAAATTAATTCAACAATATTTGCTGTAACTAATAACGGGAAAAATTCCGTATTTAAATAAAACAAAATTAGCTATTGATTTTTTCTGGTGTAAAACCTGATTTTCTGAACTACATAATTTCTAGGACTTGTTCTATCATTGGATTTAAAGGGTTAAATTTCTTCATGAAGTTATTTGTTAAAGCTCTTCTTAAAATATCTAGAAAGTTTAACATATATATATATTTTTAATCCAAGAAAATGTTCTCTGTAAAAAGCTAAGATACACAACAGTTCGCATTTTTCCTTTTTTTCCAAGTTAAAAAAAGAACTGTACTTTGTTTTAGCGAAATAAGTTTTTATGAAACGAAAAGATAATTAAAATTACGTTCCGTTAGCTTCAATGTGTTTAGAGATGGTAAAAAGTATTTAATGAGAAAAATTACAGACACCTTTTTTCCTAATTTTATTAGAATAAAAGTTAAGAAACTGTAGGATTTTTTTTTAAAAGAGATGTTCAGTACATTCTTTTCTGAATTTGAGGTGAATTTAAATAAGTTTTATTAGGTTTCTTTTTGATTGAAATTAGTGTTGTAATGTTTCGATTTTTGTTTTATATAATTAAACACTAGTTAATTTTTTTCAAGTCTAGTTATTTTTTGCAATTTCTAATATATGTAGAAGTATGCGGGGTGATTGCTAAAAGATTGATATTTATAGACTGATATAAGAATAATAGTAGAATTACTAATAGTAGAATTAAATAACAATTCGTAGAACTCATTGATACATATTACGAAATCAAATTTACGCTGTGGACTAACTCTATTTCTATTTAGATTTCACAATAGATTGCAGATAAAAAAATAATTGAATATATAACGTACATAGAGTAAAATGGTAGTGCAGGATTTTGATCTTTATATTATTTTTACGTTTATTTTATGACGACTATTAAATGGAATTTATACTCCTTCAAATCTCTTTTAAAATTCTGTCACTTAGCTATTTCTTTCTTTATGAAATCATACAGGAAAAACGCGATCAAATGACAGAGTGTTAAAAATGTTTTTAAAGAGCTCGAATTCTATTTTTATTTAATCTTGACATTAAATTTTAGATCAAACAAAGACGTAATTTATCCATAACATGAATTAAAAGGTATTGCAAGATTTTGAATCTTTATATTATTTTTACTTTTATTCTTTTTAACCCTTTAAAAATGCATGCAACTTTCTGTCATTATTTTTTTTTTCTTTATGAATTTATAAAAAAAATTATTGGAAAAATTATTTGTGTGGACAAAATTTAACCCTCTAAGCGTTTGGCCCGTAATATTCCGTACACTAAGCTCCAGGTTTCACTGCAATATAAGCAAAGTTTAAGATATTATAATTCTATAAATTTAATGAATTTTCAAAGCATTGAAGAATGATTAAGACTCTCAAGGGTTACATTTATATTCCTAAATGAGATTTTTTATGTAATATTGAAGTAATCATGTTTTGTTAGCATTTAAAACAAAATAAAGAGAAAACAACATTACAATTTTACCCATTTGCAAGACGCTTCGAGGGTTTTAATTTTATTTAGAATTTATATTATATTAGATTTCAGATAAAAGAAAGACGTAATTGAATAAACTGACGTATATAGAATAAGGTGGTAATGCAAGATTTTGATCTTTATACTATTTTTAGTTCTACTTTAATATTAATATTAAATGTTGTTTATCCTCTTTAAAAGCTTTTTAAAAATTCTGTCATTCAACAATTTTATTTTCTTTATGAAATCATAAAGGTTAAAAGTGGCTGAATAATGGTGTGTTAATAGTGTTTGTAAAAACATGAATTCCATTTTAATTTAATATTGACATTAGATTTCAGGCCAAAAACAAAGGCGTAAATTATCCATAGCTGGAATTAAAAGGTATTGTAAAAGTTTGGATCTTAATGCTATTTTTAGTTTTACTCTTTAAAATACTTTTAAAAAAATCATTTAACATTCTGTCATTCAATTAATTTTTTTCTTTATGAAAGTTTAACCGTTTACACAGCGAATTAATAACGCAATGTAATTGTAGTTTTGTTTTTCCTACATTACAGCTTCAAATGTTTTAATTTATACATACAAATTTAGAAAATAACAAAACAAAAATATTTCTGCAGTTTTTTTTGGCTGTTTTCATTTCAGTGTTCGCATTTTGGAACATGAGTATTGATTGTCAACCTATGCAAATATAACAAATTACTTTCCGCTATATGCTATTGTATATTGTTCTTGAATATTTTCTCGAATACCAGAAACATTTATATTCCTAGCGGTCAAATGTAAGTAATATAGAGAAGACGATAAACGCAAATAATATATTTTTTATGCAAATTAATGAATTTACATTTCCTTTATACCTGTGATAAATGCTTAAACATAAATTTTTAATTTTTCAAAAGTTCAAATCAAGCTTATATTTTATAGTAAAAATAAGGACATCTTTATTATGTTGGAAAATATTTGTTTTGTTTTACTAATAATGCAATGTTCCCATTTGGGAACAATGGCATTTAAACAGTTAAAGGAGAAAATACTGAATGACACAATGCTGAAAATGTTGTTGGTGTGGACGAACTCTACTTTTATTTAATATTCATATTAGATTTCAGAACAAAGAAAGACGTAATTGAATAAGATGACTTATATAGAATAACATGACAGAGCGAGATGTCGATCTTTATACTATTTTTTTTTTTTTTTTTTTTTTTACTTTAATATGAATCGTAAGTGGAGTTTATACTCTTAAAAATTCCTTAAAAATTCTGTCGCTAAGCCATTTCGTTTCTTTTTTGAAATCATAAAGGAAAAAAATATAGTTGAATGATGGTGTGTTAAAAGTGTTTTTAAACATCACGAATTCTATTTTTATTTAATACTGACATTGTATTTCAGATCAAAGAAAGACGTAATTTATCCATAACTTGAATAAAATGGTAGTGCAAGATTTTGAATCTTTATGTTATTTTTACTTTTACTCTTTAGAGCACTTTAAAAACACATTTAACATTCTGTCATTCAATTTTTTTTCTTTATGAAATCATAAAAGAAAAAAAATACTGAATGACAAAACATTGAAAATAGTGTCAGTGTGAACAAATTCTATTTTTATTTAGAAATCATATTAAATTTCAGATAGGCGAAAGACATAATTTAATAAAATGACGTACATAGAATAAATTAGTAGTACATGATTTTGATCTTTATACTATTTTTACATTTACTTTAATATGAATATTAAATGTAGTTTATCCTCTTTAAAAGTTCTTTCAAAATACTGCCATTGAACAATTTTATTTTCTTTATGAAATTGTAAAGTAAAAAGTAGTTGAATGACAGAATGTTAGAAATAATTTTAAAGAGCTCGAAATCTATTTTTATTTAATCTCGACATTAAATTTCAGATCAAAGAAAGATGTAAATTAAAAAGTATTGTAAAACTTTAATTAATCTGCAGTGCAAAACTTTGGATCTTTATGCTATTTTTAGTTTTACTCTTTAAAACACTTAAAAAAAACATTCAACATTCTGTCATTCCATTAATTTTTTTCTTTATGAAATTTTAAAGGGGGAAAAATACTGAATGACAAAATATTGAAAATGTTGTTAGTGCGGACAAACACTACTTTAATTTAGAATTCATATTAGATTTCAGATAAAAAAAAAGACGCAATTATATAAGATGATTTTCATAGAAAACCATGATAGTGCACGATTTTGATTTTTATACAATTTTTTACTTTAATATGAATTTTAAATGGAGTTTATACTCTTAAAAATTCTTTCAAAATTATATCATTAAACCATTTCGTTTCCCATTTTCCTCTCTTGGAGGGTACGCTTAACGTACAGGTCTTCTAACAAGAGGTCAAACAAACAAAAGGTCTTCTAGTAATGAGAAAATTACGGAACTGATTTAAAATTGCATAAAAAACAATAAAAAATATTGATACCATTCAACATATTTCCAGTTTCCTTTTTTGTCACAAGGGGGTGGTTTTAATTCTTTTTTCTTTAGCAATTTTGCTGCTAATAGCCAAAAATTTCTAATTTTTGATACTTAAAATCCCTTTTCATTTTACACTAAACACGCCTTTTTTTACTTTTTTCAACCAGGGATGTCGTCACAAAACTTTTCCACAATATCGGCTGCCTTATTGCCTCTCTTTGGTATGTAGGTTTTTCAATTCTCTTCGTTTTTCTTCCAGGCCGCCCATATGTTACAAAACCTGCAGAAGACCGGATTCTAGCTCTTTCGGTCCGAAGGCGAAAACGCACTACTGTGCCGCAACTCATTGCAGACCACTTTACAGCATCAGGGAGAAGAATCTCCACTACTACGGTGCGAAGGCGTCTTCACAATGCAGATCTCTATGCAAGGCAACCAGTTGTGTGTATCCATCTCAACAGACGGCAAAGAAAGACCCCCTTATGTTGGTCAAGATCACATGTTTCCCGGACCAGACAACAGTGGGCTTCTGTACTCTTCACAGACGAATCCAGATTCACACTGGAGAGCGATTCTGGACATCTTCTGATATGGAGAGAAAAATGCACTTGATACCATCAATCAAACACTGTTACAGAAAACAAAAAACACAGGTACAGAAATGGTGGAATCATGGTTTGGACAGGGATCTCACTCGGAGGCCACACTGACCTGCATGTGTGCTGACTGGTGCGAGATATCGAGATGAGATCCTTGATTCATATGTGCTCCCATATGCCGGTTCTATTGGCAATAGTTTCATTCTCATTGATGAAAATGCGAGACCCCACCGAGCTGTGGTTTTTGAGGATTATCTTGAGGATCACGGCTTGGAGAGAATGGAATGGCCAGCTTACATTCCAGACTTGAATCCGATAGAACATCTTTGGGACTATCTTTGACGACATGTTGTGGCTTTTAGTCCTCCTCCAAGGTCAATAAATGAGCTGGAGCAAGGCTTACTCCATGTCTGGTCAGCGCTACCGATTTCGGTGTATGGCAATGTATTTGAGAGCATGGAAAGTCGATGCCGTCAATGAATTCAATTCCGGGGTGGACATATTGCGTATTAGAACCAGTTTTTTTAATGTTTCTGATACATTTTACTGCATGATGTACTGATTTCTCCAGGAATATAATTTTACACAATGAGTGCTTTTTTGTTGTAATTTCATTTATACGTTTAACTTAAGTAAATATTTATGTTGCATTTAATAAATAAGAGTTTAGCGCACATTTCCTCCAAGTTTGTTGTTTCTATATTCATTCATTTGGGTCATTCAACGTGAAATCAACCAATTTAAAGAAAACGTGTTGCATCATAGTCACAGATTTTTTTTACATTTTTATCATAGACAGACATAGTAGTGAAACCCTCAAATCTGAAATTTAAAAGTAATGTTTGCAATATTGGCTGAGATATAGCCATTTGAAAACTGACCATTTTTGCTAAATGGCGGCCATCTTGGAATCTTATCATTATCTGAAAGAGACCATAACTTGACAACTAAGTGCTCAACTTTTATATATCTGGTATCAATTTGAAGCTATTTGTACAAAGAATGCAAATTTCACATCAAAACAATAATAAATTTTCATTTATTTACTTTTTATTATGGTCAAACTGAAAATATCACCCCAAAAAAGGGCTGACTGTAATGGCCCATAAAAAAAAAATGAATCATCATGAATTTTTCTGAAACTTGGTAAAAACATTGCTCCATCTGTGGGCTTTAAATAATAAAAAAAATGGAGAGGAAAAATCTTTTGTTTAAAAATAAATGATATTTTACACATAAGGTGTCATTAACTAAATAATGATCATTTTAGAATCTGTAACTATTGCTAATTTAAGAAATAATGGTTAAAATAAATTTTTTTAACATTTAAATTAATATATTGTGTGTTTATTATATAATTCAATGACGAAGTATCAGTTTGCAGCTATTTATACTAAATATTCATATATTAAAATGCAAGTAAATTTTCATTTCTGCAATGCTTTTTATTTCATTTAAAATATGAGAATATGATTCTCTAAACATATTTACAAAAATATTAAATACCTTACTATAATGGACTACATAAAAAAAAAGCCACATATTTTCCCCAGAAATATTGGAGAAATACTAGCTGTAAATCACAGTTGAATTCAATCAATTGTGTGATTTAAATAAAATAAAAAAATATATAAATTATGTATATATAAATTTGGCCACAAAATGTCTTAAATAGGTTCTATGTACAGGGGAGAGTGGAAAGGAATAGGACACTTTTTACAAAAATTAGAAAATCTTTTTTTTTTTTTTTTTTTTTTTTCCCACAAAAACAAAAATTTTGATTTTTTGAATACAAAATAAAATACTTTCTAATGTTCTTGAACAATATCTCTAACAATTCTGAATCATCCTTCCAGTGATGAAGATACTGGAATTTGATGTTGTAACACAAACATTATCAACCTATATAATCTTTGTTAAATAGTAAATATAGCCAACGCTAGAATAATTTGTTTTCTTTAATACATTGTTTTATAGTTGTCTCATTCCTGCTTGTTAGTGCAGAGGTATGGGACACGAAATTTAGAATTTCTTTAATTATAAAATTGTTTAGCTATATTGTTCAAGAATATTAGAAAGTACTTTATTTTGTATTCAAAAAATATTTTTTTTCAGTAAAGGAAAAAAAAAAAAAAAAAAAAAGATTTTCTAATTTTTGTAAAATGAGTCCTATTTCTCCCCACTCTCCCCTATACATAGAACCTATTTAAGACATTTTTTTCCATTTAAAAAAATGATATTTATGTGGTCAAATTTATATATACAGTCGAGTCTCCATACATCGAAACTCCATACATCGAATTTCTCTATATAACAAATTTTTAGTAGGGACGGTTCCCTTTTCCCATGATTACATTAAAAACAGTCTCTATATAGCGAAATATCAGTCTCCATACAACGAATTTTTTCATAAAATGATCTTTATTTATTCAGTTTAAAAAAAAAGCTTTTAAAACACGTGGTATCAATTTTCCATCACTTATTCCTGATTTATTGTTCGCATCCTTTTTCAAACATATTATATTCTTACACATATAAAAGCAGGATCAATGGGGATAATTAAAGAAAAACAATTTGCAATTGCTCCAAAAAGGCCGAATTTTCTGTACTAGAGGACTATGTGGATTCTGAGGACGAAAAAAACGTGATTTGAGCAAACTTAAAAAAAAAAAATTAATTAAGGAACGCGAGATGCCGAAGAAAATGTTGATCACTCTGATTTTTTGGAAATGGGGACAATCTCGTTATTGCAGTATCTTACTGATAGTGGTATTTTAAGCAGAGTTATGAACATGGTGAGGTTGAGATGCTATAGCGAGTTTGACCATGAGCATGAGAACGAAAATCTACAGCAACAGAAAAAACCTTCACGCAGTGAAATGATGAGTTCTTTTGATCTTATTTGGAGAGGACTTCAAATAGTTGAAAATGCTACCACTACAATTTTTTATTCCTCACTAAAATTTGAACATTTTTACGAAAGTTTAACAATTTTGAAATCAAAACAAAATTACAGATTTCTTCGCCTAAAATTAGTGCAAGTTTTTTTTATGTGATTTTCATTAAGCTTTCAAATAAATGTCGGTTCTCTTTCTTGAAACAGTTTAAATAAATAAGAAATGGAATATTAGGTTAACATTTAGAGTAAAACATTTCAAATTCTTAATTAAACACATTAAAAATAATATTTGTTCAAAATTTATACATTAAATAGGAATGTAAACGTCATTCTCTATTCAACGAATTTCTCTATATAACGAATTTTTCACAGGAACAATGGATTTCGTTATATAGAGACTTGACTGAATCTAATTTATATATTTTTTATTTTATTTAAATCACACAATTGAATGAATTCAACTGTGATTTACAGCTAGTATTTCTCCAATATTTCAGAGAAAAATATTAAGTGTTTTTTTTTAATGTAGTTTATTATAGTAAGGTATTTAATATTTATGTAAATATGTTTTGAGAATTATATTCTCATATTTCAAATGAAATAAAAGGTATTGTAGAAATGAAAATTAGCTTGTATTTTAATATATGAATATTTAGTATAAATAGCTGCAAAATGATATTTCTTCATTGAATTATATAATAAACACACAATATATTAATTTGAATGTTAAAAAAATTTATTTTAACCATTATTTCTTAAATTAGCAATAGTTACAGATGGTAAAATGATCATTATTTAGATAGATTCACCTTATGTGTAAAAAATCATTTATTTTTAAACAAAAGATTTTACCTCTCCAATTTTTTTATTATTTAAATCCCACAGATAGAGCAATGTTTTTACCAAGTTTCAGAAAAATTCATGATGATTCATTTTTTATGGGCCATTACAGTCAGCCCTTTTTTTGGGTGATATTTTCAGTTTGACCATAATAAAAAGTAAATAAATGGAAATTTGTTTTTGTTTTGATGTGAAATTTGCATTCCTTGTACAAATAGCTTCAAATTGGTACCAGATATATAAAAATTGAGCCCTTAGTTGTCAAGTTATGGTCTCTTTCAGATAATGATAAGATTCCAAGATGGCCGCCATTTAGCAAAAATGGTCAGTTTTCAAATGGTTATATCTCAGCCAATATTCCGAAAATTACTTTTAAATTTCAGATTTGAGGGTTTCACTACTATGTCTGTCTATGATAAAAAATTTAAAAAAATCTGTGACTATGATGCAACACCCATTGGTTGAATTCGTGTGGAATGACCCATTTGCAAATTAGACGCAAAAAAACGGTTGTACCTTAACTTTGGGAGGCCAGTGTAATTAAATTTTTCATTTATCTAATAATGAATAATCGTACAAATGAATAATCACTAATACCTAGCTAAATATCTAATAATTATCTTAAATTGTTAAGACTTAATAATTTTAAATGTTCTTTAAAAATATTGTATGTAATAATTAAAAAAAAGTTTTAAAAAATAATATTTGTATAATATTTGCTAAAATATGTTAATTACAGTTGCTTATAATATCGAGTATTGTAATCCTTCTAAACCGTATTTAAATTTCTCGTCGAACTAAAATTTCTAAGAGTAAAAATAAAGTCTATTTGTAAAAATGAATAATCAATAATAAATCTTTATTCAAGTAAAATGCCTAAGAATGAATAATAGCAAGAAAAAAATATTTGTTAAAACCTAATATTTTTCTTAAAATATAACACAAAATAATTAAAAACGAGCTTTTAAAAATGTTTTTATAATACTTAAAAAGAGTTTTAAGAACAAATTTTAACTAATAATAAAAAATAGATATTAACTATTGTCTCATATAAAAGAGAATAATGTAATCTTTTCGCATAATATTTAAATTTCTTATCCAACAAAAATTCCCAAGAGTGCATAATCATAAGAACAATCAATCATTTAAAAATGCATACATAATAAGTATTTTAAAATGTAACACATACCAATTTGAAATGAATATTTTTTAAAACATTCGTATTATGAATTTTAGAAAAATAATAATTTTAGTGCAATTTAAAATTATATATATTAACTGTAGTAATCCGTACAGATGAAATAATGTAATCTTCCTCAAATAAATGAATAATCATAAGATTAAATAATTATCAATGATTAAATAAATATTAATTAATATTTTAAATGTAACACTAATAATTTTAAATGACTCTTATTTTGAAACATTTTATAGCTATCCCCCCTTTTTTTCAAACTATTTTTAAATAACAAATTTTCTCTAAACTTTTTAAACTTTTAAAGGAAATAATGTAATTTTCCTCCATATTATTTAAATTTTTCATTTAACCCTTTCCGGCGCACTACTCTTTAAAGTTGGAATTTAAAGAAAAATAAGACTAGGCAATCTATTTAGGCCTAGAGGAGTACACAGATATTGTTTTGTAAAGATTACATTAACCATTTTAATTATAGAGCTGTTGCCGAAGTGGTAACCTCCCATAAGTAAAGCATTGATAGGCGCAGTGAGAAGAGCATTGCTGTGAAACGCGTATTGCAGTAAAACATTTTACATATTATTTAAAACAGCAGAGTTTGATCTCTGTGTTGTTGCCATCTAGAACTCATAAAAGAGATTTAAAGTAGCCATTAGAGTAGTTTTTGAAATATTCACGGAGTTTTTGTGTCTCTAAACAGGGGGAACTTTAGGTGTTGCCGATCCGGCAACACTCCGCGTTAAGGGATTAACCAAGATGCCTAAGAGTGAATAACCATTAATACCTAATTTCAAACATTCAAAGAAAACTTCTTTATGTGGAAAAATGCAATAGATAACACATAATATAATGTCCGTAATTGATCAAGCCTACTACTTACTCAACATTTTCCCATAAAGGGGGGGGGGGGAAGCTTTCTCAATTCATCTGCCCACATCCAAAAGTCATAGCTTTTTTTGCGGGCTTTTATCCCTACTCCAGGGGTTGTTTCGATTTTTCCCCCTCCAGCTATGTCATCATTACGCTTTCACAAACTCCTTTAGGCTTTTATGTCCCTACTATGCTTTTAGAAAGAAACTAACATAATGCACATTTTCGTCATCAGATGCATTTAAAGGGAAAAGTCAAGAAAGATATTTTCGTTAAATATTCATGGGAAATTACTTGGAATATGTGGCGTAAAGTATGGAAAAGAGATTCTTCTAAAGGAAAATAGTCAAAAAAGTAAAAAGGGCTAAATTAACATCTGATAAAAATTTATACTTTCTGAAAAAATATTCTGGTATGTGTAGAGTTTTTAGAATGTCAAGATTTTTTTTTCACTGAATATGATATGAAAAGCGAATTTTGAGGATCAAAAGATACATATTAATGCTTTTAATATTAAAGCTTTCAGAATGCATTTATATTTCAATCAGAATTGACAATATTGTGCGCATCTGTCATTTAAGTTGAACCTTAAAGTATATTTTAATATATTTTTTAAGAACTGGCTTTTGAACAGTCTTTGAATTTATTCTTTAGCAGATACATTTAAGCTTCACAGCATGTGATATTATTCCTATTTCTAAGATTGTAGAAGAGACTGGGGTACAATGGTCCACTTTTGTAAATTTTGATTGTTTACTCTTAAAGTATTGGTTTTTTTTTCTTTTGATGAAGTACATGCATGTTACCTATACATTAAAGTTTATACTGCATCAACTCAAAAATAATAATTATGCATACTTCTTTTTATATATTTTTTTAAATAGCAAGTGGCAAAGTAGACCATTGTACCCCGATGCCGGGGTACAATGGTCCACAGCATGGGGCTCTATGGACCACTTGTGATTTTAATAAAAATATATCAGTGTAGTTCATTTTTTAACAATAAGAAAGATAAACTATATCATAAGTTGTTTATTCACATTTTATTATTCATTTTTATTTGTTTATTCACATTTTATTATTCATTTTTATTTGTTTTAATCTTTTAGCTTTAACTAAAGTAATATATTTTTTCTTCATTTTTTTATCATTAAGTCATTATACCAGTCGCAGATTGAACAATTAGGTTTATTATCTTTACAATACATTTTACAGCCTGTTACATAACTTCATGTGGCACAGAACCTCTATTGGATTTCCTAGGCTTGTTTCTTGGCATTGCTAAAATAAATATGAAAAATAATGTATATCCTTTTTGTGCAATGATGCCACTTAAATTTAAATATAAGCCTTTATAACAAGAAATATATATATCAAAATATATGACTAAGGAAAAAATATAATAAATTTTTCCTGTCTACTTTACATCATCTGTATTTTTTTTAATGAATTTTACCTTATTTAATTATTATATCCAGATACAATCTAATAGGTAGATATATTTTTGTTTTTCTCATTCTACTATTTTATTTAAATCTAACTTATTATGGATGCATAAGTGCAGGAATACTGGATAAACAAATTACAGTCGACTCTCGTTAATTCGAAATCGGATAATTCGAATCTTTGCTTAATTCGAACTAAATATGAAGTCCCAGCATTTTCAATGGCAGAGTAACGTTAAAAATTTTCATTAATTTGAACTCATTTTCTCTTGACTTCGTTTAATTCGAACAAACGAGAATTCCGATTTTTCATTTTTCTCTCCTTTTTCACGGATTTGAGATCATTTGATGACTTTCTGTCTTTGATTTAGTGAAAATTGTTCCGAATAAGTATACATATAATCAAATGCATTTGATATCCACTTTCTTAGTTCCCCGTCTGTCCATCAGTGACGTTTTAAAATTTTCTTCTATTGTGCTTGTTTCTAATCTTTTAATTAGTTTATGTATTTCTGTATTCTAATTTAATATTAAGTCATATTCTAATTATAACAGACGAAATAAATAAAAAAAAAAACACTATAATATTAATATTTTGTAATAGTACCATATTAAGCATGTTTTCATTTCATATTTTCCGTAATTCGAACTTCGGATAATTCGAACATTTCTTGTGGTCCCGACGAGTTCGAATTAATGAGAGCCGACTGTATATGAAATTAAAAAAAAAAACCCTCAAATGCACAAAATATTTTGTTAGCTAATTTTTGTTGTTCGATTCGGGTTAATTTTTAAATTTGAAAGCTTATATTATATAGATAAATATTTCAAACATGCATTTCACAACATGAATCTTTAATTAATTCACATACAGAAATAAAATAATTTATTAATTCTTAATTTGGGCTAATTTTTATGTTTGAAAGCATATATTATACAGATATATATTTCAAAAATGCGTTACACAACATGAATTATTAATTAATCTACACACAGAAGTAAAATAATTTATTAATTCTGAATTTCACATATAATATTTAACTTTTAAAAACATGGGATACAAAACTGGGATTCAATGAACCATGGTCCATTGTACCCCAGTTTCTGATGGTCCATTGTACCCCATATGGAAGTTTGAAAAAAACTTGATGGTAAAAAAAGAAATTTTGAATTCTATTATTTTAGCTATAATAAATATAATAATGTATTGTCTTACCTTTTTATTTTGCCACACAATGTCTTTCAAATTACAAATCTGTAATAAATAAACGAAGATATGTTTCACTGAAAATATTTACTTTTGCCTTATTCCTCCTGTGTCAAACCAATTATCAAGCATAAAATGGCTAAAATGTCAGCTATGCACATGGTTTCAAACTTCTTTTTACTACTTCATGACTGCCATCTATATACTAAAATATGAAGCTTTCAAAACCAGAATTAATATAAAAAATAGGGGGTGGACCATTGTACCCCGTGGTCCATTGTACCCCAATATCCCCTACGCTTATTTATAAGATATATATTTCTAGAAAAGATAGTTTTGAAGAGCTTATTATTAAATATTCAAAATTTAAGAATAAAAATGATTTAATAAATAAATAAATAAATAAATAAATAAAAATAAATAAATAATAGTAACAATTTTTTAAAAATTCCTATAAATATTTAGTTTTTTAAGTTTAATTTCATATCTCATAGGAGAAATTTATAAAAAATAATGGCTGTTTTGTTAAAGAAGTTGTTTTATGGTTGTTTGCATAATTAAGTAAAGGAAATAAATAAATAAATTATTACAAAACAGGACCTATCTGTCAATTTAAATTTTTTATACATAAAATCAATGTTAAAAAACAGAAGACATATTTTAAATATCCGAATTTTGAAATTTAACTTTTAAATTCATCATCTGGAGCTGACTCGGTGAATTGTCTACAGAACATTTCTTAACACAGAAAAAAACAATTCTTAATGTGTTAATTTTTATGTAATCTTTAAAAAATATTACCCGTAATCATATTCAAAAGAAAATAATGTAATATTTCTCCATAAATTTAAATTCTTTATTCAAATAAAATATCTAAGAGTGAATAATCGGAAGAAAAAATAATCAATAATATCTAATACTTTTCCTAAAATGTAACGCATAATACTCAAAAACGAGACTAAAAATGTTCCAACTAATTTCATCCTACTAAAATGCGATGAAAAGTGAAAAATCATAAGAATGAATAAGCGTTAATACCTAACTAATATGAATAATAATTATTTTGAAATACAGCACATAAAAATTTTAAATGTCGTTAAAAAATAATAATTTTAGTATAATAACAAAATAATTATAGTCATCTATACAAAGTAAGTAATGTTGTCTTCCGCAAAGTGGTAAATATTTGCAAGATTAAAGAATTATTAATGATTAACTAATAACTTAATAATCAGTTTAAATGTAATACAAAATAATTTTAAAGGAGTCTTTTTTCAAAATATTTTATATTAATTAAAAAAAATCATTATTTAAAATTAGTTTTAAATAATTCTTTTCTGTAAATATTTAAAAGTATTAATATAGTCAGTGTTCTCGCTGTCGCTCGCCAATGCGCCAAATCGCGATTAAATTCTTCATTTGGCGAGTAAACAAGCAATTAGATTCGCCAAATTGTTAGTGCTCAATTTTTGCTTCTTCTTTTCTTTTTCGTTTTTCATACATATTCGTATGCATATATATATATATTTAATATATACATATTTTTTATACTTGTAGCGGATAGTTAAAATTAGATTAATAACAATCGCTATCACAGTTATAAAAACATAGGTTATTTGAGAAAATATTGGAAAGAAGGTTACATTAAAGGATTAAAGATAATTTTTTTAGTGCTACACGGCGAATCTTTTTTGCTAATACTTTTTTTCATTTGGCGAATGTTTTTTATTTTTAATTAGCCAAATTACTAACGTTGGTCAAATGTCAGCGAGAACACAGAATATAGTCACATAAAGAAAATAATACAATTTTCCTCCATGTTATTTAAATTTTTCATCCAACTAAAATGTGTAAGAGTGAATAATCATTAATAACTAACTTCAAACATTCAAAGAAACTTTTTTTTATATAGAAAAATATTATAGATAACACATCATATAAAGTCTGTAATTGATCAAGCCTACTACTTACTCAACATTTTCCCATAAAAAGGAAAAAAAAAAAAAGACTCTATCGATTCATGGACCCAGAGCCAAAAGCCTTAGCTTTTTCGCGGGCTTTTATCCTTACTCTAGGGTTTGTTTAGATTTTTTTCCCCTCCAGCTATAACATCATTACGCTTTCACAATCTCCTTTAGGTTTTATGTCCCTACTATCCTTGTAGAAAGAAACTAACATAATGTACAATTTCGTCATCAGACGCATTTATGGGGAAAAAGTCAAGAAAGATATTTTGGTTAAATATTCATGGGAAATTACTTGGAATATGCGACGAAAGTATTGAAAAGTGATTCTTCAAAGGAAAAATAGCCAAAGAAATAAACGGGTTGGATTAACATCTGATGAAAAATTACACTTACTGAAAAAAATTCCGATGTGAGTAGATTTTTTAGAATGTCGTTGCGTTCCTTCACAGAATATTATATATAAAAAGCGAATTTTCAGGATCAGAAGATATATTAACGTCTTTCATATTTATGCTTTAAGAATGCATTTTTATTTCAATCAGAATTGACAATATTGTGCGCTTCTGTCGTTTAAGTTGAACTTTAAAGTATATTTTAATATATTTTATAAGAACTGGCTTTTGACCAGTCTTTGAATTTATTCTTTAGCAGATGCATTTAAGCTTCACAGCATGCGATATTATTTCTATTTCTAAGATTATACGCATATCTATAAGAAATATATTTCTATCAAAAAATACTGTTGAAGAATTTATGATGAAATATTCAAAATTTAGGAGTTAAAATGTTATTTTCTAAAAAAATATTTTTTTTTAAAATTCCTATAAAAAATTATTTTTATAAGTTTAATTTGATCAACTAATAGGAGAAATTCATAAATATTAAAGGTTATTCATTTGAAAAAGTTATTTTATGGTTGTTTGAAAAATAAGGAAAAATAAGTAAATAAATGACTTATCATAAAAACTAAATTTACGCTGTGAATTTTACTGCTAAAATAAATACTTGATACTAATCAACGTATGTACATATAAATCAATGTTAAAACACTGAAGACATATTTTAAATAAATAGAAATTTCTAAAATTTCAAACTTTTTTTGTAAATTCACCATCTGGTATTCTGACTGGTGCGAGATATTAGGATGAGATCCTTGGTTCGTATGTGCGCCCATATGCCGCTTCTATTGGCAATGGTTTCATCCTAATGCATGACAATGCGAGACCGCATCGAGTTGTGGTTTTTGAAGATTATCTTGAGGATCACGGTTTAGAGAGAATGGAATGACCAGCTTACATTCCAGACTTGAATCCGAGAGAATATCTTTGGGACTATCCTTCAAGGCATGTTGCGGTTTAAGTCCTCCTCTAAGATCCATAAATGAGCTGGAAAAAGGCGTCCTCTATGTCTGGTCAGCGCTGTCTGACAATTTATTTGAGAGCATGGAAAATTGATGCCGCCAATGCAATCATGTCCGGGGTGAACATATTCTGTATTAGAACCAGTTTTTTAATGTTTCTGTCACATTTTACTGCATAATATTGCTATGTACTGATTTCTCTAACAAGGAAGATCTCCATACAGGCATACTCAGAAAAATCTGAAAAAATTACAGAATGTTCTTCTCATATAGTTATATATGTTTATAAAAAAAATTTTCGGCGGAACCTCCTTATAACGTCCGTAAAAAAATAATAAAAATTTCGTTTATTTGGCGATTTATCTCCGGTTGGCGAAAAAACGGAATTTTGAAAAATACACTTTTACGCTTCGAATACTTTTTAAAGAAAAAACTTTCTATGTTCAATTTATTTAAATAAGTTTAGTTTAAGTAATTTTAGTTTTGCATTTTTACTTTACTTTAAGTGTAATTTTGTCATATACGTTTATATGTACTTATAACAAAATGAAATTAATATATTTTATCATTTAAAACACAATTTAAATTGATTAAAATTGTTCCAAATTGAAAAATACACTGTTAAAAATCTGCTGCATTTTGTTGCAACGCACTCCCTTGCTTGTATAGAAAACGGTTACTTGGCCTTGAAATGGAGCTTTCTCATTGGTTGGAATAGAGATATTATATACAAGCGGTGGAGTGCGTTGCAACAAAATGCAGCAGATTTTTAACAGTGTATGACATTGTTAAATTGTGTCAATTCACCGTGCTATGGAGCATTCTCATTGATCAGAAGAGAGATATTCTATAAAAGTAGTGGAGTGACGTTGCAGTAAATGCTGCAGATTTTTAACAGTGAAGTCAATTAAAATCAATTTTCAGATTCGTTAAAATCGTTTGCTTTTGGCGAGGAAATTAACTGCTCGCCAAATCCCGCGTCGCTTTCAGCTTTTCACGCCAATTATTCCAAACTATTTTATTTTTTTTACACATCTAATAATGTAATTCCGCCGCTAATTTTCACTGATCCTTTATTACCTACATGAGTAGTTTAATTCGTATTTTTTTCAAAAAATTCTGAGTATGCCCCCAATGGAGACCTTCCTTGTAAGAATGAAATTTTCCACAATGAGTGTTTTTTTGTTGTAATTTAATTTATACGTTTATCTTAACTGAATTTCTATGTTGCGTTTAATAAATAACAGTTTCGCACACATTACCTCCAAACTTGTTAATTCTGTATTTATTCATTTGCAAATTAGACGCAAAAAACCGGTTGTACCTTGACTTTTGGAGGCCGGTGTAATTAATGTTTTCATTTATCTAATAGGCTAAGAATGAATAATCCTACTAATAAATAATCGGAGCGACTGAGTTTTAACCCCCCTTCTTGGCGCGTTTTCAAAATATCGCCACTTTGGCGCACTTTTGCGTTTTGTCTTCCGGATTTCACTCCAGAAGACACTATTCAAAAGAGCGCAATTTAAAGTGGCGATAATGAAAATAAATCAAAAATACATGTTTTAAAACATGGAAATTTAATAGAATTTGAAATATCACACATAAAAAAACAAATAATCCACTTACCGACAAGCTAGGTTTTTAACGGAGTTTGAGAGACCGCGCAATAAAAATAGAACAAAAATACATATATTAACACAGAATCTTAAAATATTGCAAAAATTAGGATGTAAAAAGCATGCATATTGCGAAAAATTAAAACAAATGTCTCATTTACATACAAAATTATTTCATAAAATTTAAGATTCCAAAATCGGATGACCATAACCAAAAATTTAATTTACAGAGATTTTAGAAGAAAAAAATCCTTTCTCAGGGGGCCCCTGTCCCCCTGGTCACATTTTTCTTTAAAACATGTATAATATTTAAACATTCAAAACAGTTCTGTTCAAGAAACAAAGAAATTGTACATATACCTTTTTTAAAAACAAAACTAGTCTTTTTTTAAATAAAGAAAGAAATCAATAATAGATTTCCTAAAGAAATATATTAAGTTTTGAATGCAAATGGTCATTTTCATATATATTTAATGTGTAATTACTCGACCAACTCTCATCGTAATCCAACGGTCTAATAACACACAAGAAATTTAATTAACTTCAAGGCGCCAGAATTAAAATTCTACAGTTTCTCCTCTCCCTCTCTCGTCCAATAATAAAGCTAGAAAAGAAAGAACGAACAGAGCATGCGCCGCAAGCTCTCGCAAACAAGGGAGAAATCGCTTGTTCACTCCGAGGGTTGCCGTGAAGAGCGACAGCGAAAAGTAAAGGGAAGCAAGGCGTGGCGTAATTATCGTGCGCAGAAAACACGCTGCCAAGAAGTGGGTTAAAACTCAGTTTACCCAAATAATTATTAATACCTAGCTAAATATCTAATAATTATCTTAAAATGTTAATGGACATTTAATAATTTTAAACGTGCTTTAAAAAATATTGTATGCAATAAATAAAAAAAAGTTTAAAAAATAATATTTGTATAATATTTGCTAAAATATAATGGCAGTTGCATTATATTGCAAATTAATGGCAGTTGCTTATAATATCGAGTATTGAAATCTTTCTGCACAGTATTTAAATTTTCTCGTTCAACTAAAATTTCTAAGAGTGTATACTTGTAAAAATGAATAATCATTAATACTTAACTAAATGCAAGATAATTGCGTTAAATGTAACACATAATAATTTTAAACGAGTCTTTAAAAATAGTTTTTATAGTAATTTTTAAAAAGCTTTTCATTAAAATAATTTTTTTAATTGAAATTTTAGTGTAATCTTCTTAAAGTATGAACGACAGTCATATATAAAATGAATATAAAATCTTTGTGTATAGTAATTAATATTCTTATCCTACTACAAAGCTTAAGAGTAAAAATAAATAATCGTCAATAAGCAAAATTAAATATTCAATGATTATGTTAAAATGTGTCACATACTACTTTCAAATGAGTCTTTTTAAAGGTATTTTTATAATAATTTAAAAAAAAGTATTAATTATTAAATAATTTTTAAAAAATATTCACCATAGTCGTACATAAAAGGAAATAATGTAATAGGCCTTCATATATTTAAATTATTTATTCAAGTAAAAGTCTAAGAGTGAATAATAGCAAGAAAAAAATATTTGTTAGCATCTAATATTTTTCTTAAAATGTAACGCATAATAATTAAAAAGGAGCCTTTAAAAATGTTTTTATATTACTTAAAAAAATTTTAGAAATTTTTTTAATAATACTAATAAATTATATTAACAATAGTCTCATTTAAAAGGTAATAATGTAATCTTTCCGCATAGTATTTAAATTTCTTATACAGCCAAAATTCCCAAGCGTGCATAATTGTAAAAATAAATAATCATTTAACTATATATACATAATAAGTACTTTAAAATGTAACGCATACTATTTTAAAATGAGTCTTTTTAAAAACATTCGTATTATAATTTTAAAAAAGCCGTTTAAAAAAAGGAAGACGATAATTTAAGTGTAATAAAAAAATATTAACTGTAGTCGTCTATACAAATGAAATAATGTAATCTTCCACAAAGTAATAATAATCATAAGATTAAATAATTATTAATGATTAAATAATTAATTAATATTTTAAAATGTAACACTAATAATTTTAAATGACTCTTATTTTAAAATATTTTATAGTAATTAATCCCCCTTTATTTCAAACTGTTTTTAAATAACAAATTTTCTCTAAACATTTTAAAATTTGAAAGGAAATAATGTAATTTTCCTCCATATATGTTTAAATTTTTCATCCAACTAAAATGCCTAAGAATGAATAATCATTAATACCTAACTTCAATCCTTCAAAGAAAACTTCTTTATATGGAAAAAATATCGTAGATAACATATCATATAAAATTGGTAATTGATCAAGGCTACTACTTACTCAACATTTTCTCATAAAAAGTGGGGGGGAAAAAAAGCTTTCTCAATTCATAGACCCACAGCTTTTTTCGCCTTTAGCATATTTCGCGGGCTTTTATCCCTACTCTAGGGGTTGTTTCGATTTTTCCTCCTCCATATATGTTTAAATTTTTCATCCAACTAAAATGCCTAAGAATGAATAATCATTAATACCTAACTTCAATCCTTCAAAGAAAACTTCTTTATATGGAAAAAATATCGTAGATAACATATCATATAAAATTGGTAATTGATCAAGGCTACTACTTACTCAACATTTTCCCATAAAAAGTGGGGGGGAAAAAAAAGCTTTCTCAATTCATAGACCCACAGCTTTTTTCGCCTTTAGCATTTTTCGCGGGCTTTTATCCCTACTCTAGGGGTTGTTTCGATTTTTCCTCCTCCAGCTATGTCATCATTACGCTTTCACAATCTTTTTAGGCTTTTATGTCCCTACTATCCTTTTAGAAAGAAACTAACATAATGTACATTTTCGTCATCAGATGCATTTAAAGGGAAATGTCAAGAAAGATATTTTGGTTAAATATTCATGTGAAATTACTTGGAATATGCGACGTAAAATATTGAAAACTGATTCTTCAAAAGGAAAATAGTCAAAAAAGTAAAAAAGGCTAAATTAACATCCGATAAAAATTTACACTTTCTGAAAAAATATTCCGGTATGTGTAGAGTTTTTAGAATATCAAGACTTTCTTTCACAGAATGTTATACATAAAATGAAAATTTTGAGGATCAGAAGATATATTAATGCCTTTTATACTTAAGCCTTGAGAATTCATTTATATTTCAACCGGAATTGACAATATTGTGCGCTTCTGTCGTTTAAGTCGAACTTTAAAGAATATTTTAATATATTTTTTAAGAACTGGCTTTTGAACATTCTTTGAATTTATTCTTTAGCAGATACATTTAAGCTTCACAGCATGATATATTTTTACTATTCCTAAGATTATACGCATATTTATAAGATACATATTTCCGCCAAAAGATATTTTTAAAGAATTCATTATAAATACTCTAAATATGATAAACTTTTCTACCAAAAATTGAACCGACTTCAAAAACTACTGCAAAGTGAAAAATAATATTTTTGCATAATAGTAATAAGAAATTAAATTAAGAGCATAATATTTACCATGCGTATTATTATATTTATGTACATTGATTTGATTTTTTGGAGTCGATGCCAGCCAAACCTTTATTCTTTTAGGAATTGAATTGGATATTTAATTTTAATTTTGAAATTGGCTTGGCTGGCACCGACTCCAAAAAATCAAATCAATGTACATAAATATAATAATACGCATGGTAAATACTATGCTCTTAATTTAATTTCTTATTACTATTATGTAAAAATATTATTTTTCACTTTGCAGTAGTTTTTGAAGTCGGTTCAATTTTTGGTAGAAAAGTTTATTTTTCTCTTTTTAGTTAAAAGTTAAAGATTTTTTGAAGTCAGTTAATAAAAATTATAATACGTAAAAAATATTGTAAATTATACATGGATGTAAATTTTATCAGAAGTAGTGTTCGAACGCACGCTCTCTTTCCAGCATCAGAGCTTAAATCTGGCTCCTTAAACCGCTGGGTCATCCTGACTGCGCTCCAATCGGCGAGTTTATTCAAAGTCCATATTATTTTTAATTTGCGAAAAATCACCAATTTTATTAAATTTTGCCTAATTACAAAAAAAGTAATGAACCAATTTCCATGAAATGGAAGTGGTACCAATTCGAGAGTAACCTCTTTTATTTAACACAAAACAAAATTAATCGGTTAGATAGTTTCGGAGTAATCGATGAACATACATAGAAAAAAATACATACGCTTCGAATTTATAACTTCCTCTTCCTTTTCTGAAGTCAGTTAATAATAAATATTATAATGGGGAAAAATTATTATAAATTATACATGGATGTAAGTTATGTCAAGAGTAGGGTTTGAACCCTTGCTTTCTTCCAAGAACAAGTGCTTAAGTCTGGCGCCTTAAACCGCTCGGCCACCCTGATAACGGCGAGCTTATTCAAAGTCCATATTACTTTTAATTTGCCTGAAATCACAAATTTTATTAAATTTTGCCTAATTATTAAAAAAGTACTGAATCAATTTCAATGAAATGGAAGTGGTAACAATTGGAGAGTAGCCTCTTTTATTTAATACAAAAACCAAATTAATCGGTTGGATAGTTTCAGAGTAATTGGTGAACATACATAGAAAAAAATACATACGCGTCGAATTGAAAACTTCCTTTTCTGAAGCCTGTTAAAAATAAAAATTGTAATACGGAAAAAATTGTAAATTTTACATAGATATAAATAATGTCAGGAGTGGGGATCGAACCCACGCTCTATTTCGAAAAACAGAGCTTCAATCTGGCGCCTTAGACCGCTCGGCCGTACTCTCTACATTTCATGTTGCGAACGTATTCAACACTTTTAATTAGCGAAAAATCACTAATTTTATTAATTTTTGCCTAAATACTAAAAAAGTACTGAACCAATTTTGATGAAACTGAAGTGGTACCAATTCGAGAGCATCGTCTTTCATTTAACACCAAAACCAAGTTAATCGGTTGCATGGTTTCGGAGTAATTGGTGAACATACATAAAAAAAAAATACATACGCGTCGAATTGATAACCTCCTCTCCTTTTTGGAAGTCGGTTAAAAATACAAAATAATACTCACAATATCTAAAAAAAAAAAAAAAAAAATAATTCCTTAAAAATTCCTATAAAAATTTAATTCCTTAAGTTTAATTTCATCATATAATAGGAGAAAATAATAAACAAGTTGGAAATTGAGCGTCAACCGTAGCAAACGTGATGCGTTCGTACTATAAAGACGTTTTAAAACTATTCATATCTTGATGTAATAGCATGCTGTATTTTCAGTATAGTACCTAAATTTTTTTTGTGTCCCTGTATATACTATCTGCTTTCTATTATACACGAAGTAACTTGTAGTAATACTCAGCCACTTATATTAATTTCATAAAACGTGAAAAAAAAAAAAATTATCAGGAGTAAAACGCGCCCCAAACAAAGTTTCCCCCTATACCATTATGTAATTGAATACTTTTGTGCGGCTCTGTAAATTTATAAAAAATATTCTTTGCACCACAGATTGCGCAGGATATATATTTTTGTACATCATACATGCATATAAATATTCTTATGTTCTAAAGAATGTCATCTAAAGAATCATCCGCTAAATAGTGAATAATTGCAAGATTAAATATTTATTATTACCTAACTAAATACTTAATAATTATTAAAATTCGACGTCTAATAAATATAAATAAGCATTTTTTAAGAATAATTATGATAATTAAAAAACTCCTTTTTCTAAAAGAACCATTAGATAACAACTTTTCTGAAAACTGAGGTACCCTGGGGTAATAACGCCACGTTAAGGTTCTACCAATTTTCACGGCTTAGTTTTAGATTGTATTTTTCAAACAAATATAGGATCTGATACAGCAACTCATTGACTATCTATATAAAATAAAATAATTTAACAGATATCTATTCATAAAATGTAATGGCGTTTTTTCTTGACCAATGCTAATTGGCGTTATTACCCACCTATATGGGTAATAACGCCATGCAAACAAAACTATGAAATAAGTTGGAATAATTGCATGTAGATAGACCAATTCTAAAAATACAAACTCTACAAACTTAGAAATTGACAAATTGCATTCTAAGCTATTGAAAATGTTCAATTTTTTGTGAAAGTGTAAGAAAAATAAAGGTGTGGTGTGGGAGGGGGGGATGAGGCGAAAGAATATCAGACCGTGAGCTTCTTTTTGCTTAAAAAAGACCGCTTAAATAGAAATATGAGAAACATTGCACAGTTTTAACTGTGTTTATTTGAATCAGTATTTAGGATGTAGCTCGGCCACTGTAGGGAATCAACTGGAGTATTAATGTCAAGGATTGGCGTTATTACCCCGGTATAGTTATTGCGCAGTACATTTTAAATTACAAATTATCTCGAGAAGATATCCAAAATCTTCAACAACATTTTAAAAGTACATGAAATGCACTACAAATTTATGTAATTAACAAAGTATTTCCAGATAAAAAGATCGTCTTCACATCACAAAACGTATCTCGCAAATTTTAGATCAAGCGTTAATTTTAGTTGTTTGTAAAAACAATAAGAACTAAAAATGAAACAAATTAACCTGAAGCTGTTTTTTGCGATTTATATGACTCAAAACCCTTCTGCGCAGAGCACATGGGTGTCATTTACCTGATTATTTCATAATTATGCAAAATATAAGCACTTGGCGTTATTACCCCGCCTGGCGTTATTACCCCAGGGTACCTTATTTTAAATATTAACTTAGTAATAAATGAAATAAATTAATATCGTATTCCTCCATACTATTTAAATTTCACATCTAAGTAAAATGCCTAAAAGTGAATAATCATTAATACTTAACTTCAAAAAAAAAAAAAAAAAAAAAAAAAAATTTTTTTTTTTTTTACATGGAAATAGATATCATAGATAACACATCATATAAAGTTCGTAATTGATCAAGGCTACTACTTACTCAACATTTTCCCATGAAGAGGAAAAAGAAAAAAGAAAAAAAGCTTTGTCAATTCATAAACCCACAGCCCAAAGCCTCAGCTTTTTTCGCGAGCTTTTATCCTTACTCTAGGGGTTGTTGCGATTCCCCCCCCCCCCTCCAGCTATGTCATTACGCATTCAGAATCTCCTTTAGTCTTTTATGTCCCTACTATCCTTTTAGAAAGAAACTAACATAATATACATTTTCGTCATCAGATGCATTTAAAGGAAAAAGTCAAGAAAGATAATTTGATTAAATATTCATGGGAAATTACTTCGAATATGCGACGTAAAGTATTGAAAAGTGATTCTTCAAAAGGAAAATAGTCAAAAAAGTAAAAAGGGTTTGATTAACATCTGATAAAAATTTACACTTTCTGAAAAAAAATTGCATTTGTGAGTAAAGTTTTTAGAATGTCAAGATTTTCTTTCACAGAATATTATATATAAAAAGCGAATTTTGAGGGTCAGAAGATATATTAATGTCTTTCATATTTAAGTTCTAAGAATGCATTTATATTTCAATCAGAATTGACATTATTGTGCGCTTCTGCCGTTTAAGTTGAGTTTTAAAAGATATTTTAATATATTTTATAAGAATTGGCTTTTGAACAGTCTTTGAATTTATTCTTTAGCAGATGTATTTAAGCTTCACGGCATGATATATTTTTACTATTCCTAAGATTATACGCATATTTATAAAATACATATTTCCACAAAAAGATATTTTTAAAGAATTCAATATAAATACTCTAAATATGAAAATGCAAAATAATACTCACAATATCTAAAAAAAAAAAAAATAATAATAATAATAATAATAATAATAAAATAATAATAATAATAATTCTTTAAAAATTCCTATAAAATTTTAATTCCTTAAATTTAATTTCATCATACAATAGGAGAAAATAATAAACAAGTTGGAAATTGCACGCCAACCGTAGCAAACGTGGTGCGTTCGTACTATAAAGACGTTTTAAAACTATTCATATCTTGGTGTAATCGCATGCCGTACTTTCAGTATAGTGGCTGAAATCTGTTTGTGTCCCTGTATATACTATCTTCTTTCTATTATACACGAAGTAACTTATAGTAATCCTCAGCAACGTATATCAATTTCATATAATGTGAAAAAAATTAACAGAATTAAAACGCGCCCCAAACAATGTTCCCCCCAATATCATTATGTAATGGAATACTTTTTTGCGACCTTGTAAATTAATAACAAATATTCTTTGCATCTCACATTACACAGGATGTATATTTTAGTACATACTTCATTCATTCATATGAATGTTATGTTCTAAAGAAAGTAACAATATAAAAATGCATTTCAAACTATTTTTTCCTTAGTGGCAGTTATATTAAGAAATACTTTTGATTGTCGATCTAACTAAACTACCTATCCGATTTTCGTAAAATTTGAAATGACTCTAAAAAATATGCAACAACAATATATTTTAAATTTCAAAAGATTCGGTTGGTTAGTTTTTGCTTTGTGAAATGCGGACGGACGGAAGATAGACGAACGGTTAGAATGACGACTTTAGGTGCTATGTATGTACATAATTACAAACGTACGTAAAAAGTCGTTTTAAAAAATAATAATTTTAGTGTAATTTTTTAAAAATATTAACTATAGTCATCCGTACAAAGGAAATAATATAATCATCCGCAAAATAGCGAATATTCGCAAGATTAAATATTTATTATTACCTAACTAAATACATAATTATTATTAAAATGTAACGGCTAATATTTAAAAAAGAGTATTTTGTAACAATATTTTATAATAATTAAAAAAAGCCTTTTCTAAAAAAACCCTTTCCTTTTATATTACAACTTTTCTGAAAAAGTTTATAATATTAACTTAGTCATAAATGAAATAAATTAATATCGTATTCCTCCAAACTATTTAAATTTCACATCTAAGTAAAATGCCTAAAAGTGAATAATCATTAATACCTAACTTCGAACATTTAAAGAATTTTTTTATATATAGAAAAAAATATCATAGATAACACATCATATAAAGTCCGCAATTGATCAAGCCTACTATTTACTCAACATTTTCCCATAAAGAGGAAAAAAAAAATCTTTCTCAATTCATAAGCCCACAGCCCAAAGCCTTAGCGTTTTTCGCGGGCTTTTAACTCTACTATGGGGGTTGTTTCGTCTTTTCCCCCCTCCAGCTATGTCATCATTACGCTTTCACAATCTCCTTTAGGCTTTTATGTCCCTACTATCCTTTTAGAAAGAAGCTAACATAACGTAAATTTTCATCATCAGGTGCTCTTAAAAAGAAAAGTCAAGAAAGATATTTTGGTTAAATATTCATGGGAAATTACTTATAATATATGCGACGTAAAGTATTGAAAAGTGATTCTTCAAAAGAAAAATAGTAAAAAAAGTAAAAAAGGTTTGATTAACATCTGATAAAAATTTATACTTTCTGAAAAAATATTCCGGTATATATAGAGTTTTTAGAATGTCGAGATTTTTCTTCACATAATATTATGTATAAAATGAGAATTTTGAGGATCAGAAGATATATTAATGCCTTTTATATTGCTTTAAGAATGCATTTATATTTCAATCACAATTGACAATATTGTGCGCTTCTGTCGTTTAAGTTGAACTTCAAAGTATATTTTAATAAAATTTTTAAGAACGGGCTTTTGAACAGTCTTTGAATTTATTCTTTAGCAGATGCATTTAAGTTTCACAGCATGTGATATTATTTCTATTTCTAAGATTATACGCATATTTATAAGATACATATTTCTATAAAAAATACTGTTGAATAATTTATGAATAAATATTCAAAATTTAGAAATAAAATTTTTTTCCTAAAAAATTCTTTAAAAATTCTTATAATAATTTAATTTTTTAAGTTTAATTTCATCATTTAATAGTAGAAATTCATAAATATTAATGGTCGTTCATTTTTAGGTTGTTTGAAAAATAAAGAGAAAGTAAGATAATATTTTTTTTTTATAAAAACCGGACTTACGCTGTCAATTTTATTATTAAAATAAACACTTGATGCTAATCAGCGTATGCATGTAAAATAAGTGTTAAAACACAGACGACATATTTTAAATACCGGAATTT